>CAUYLG010079161.1:0-53248 GCA_963573385.1 Cacajao melanocephalus | reverse complement strand
CCCCTCCCCTTCCCTCTCCTCTCCTCCCCTCCCCTGCCCTCCTCTGCCCTCCCCTCCCCTGCCCACCCCTGCCCTCCCCTCCCCTGCCCTCCCCTGCCCTCCCCTCTTCTCCACTCCCCTCCCCTTCCCTTTCCTTTCAGCAGAGTCTTGCTCTGTTACCCAGGCTGGAATGCCATAATACAACATGGCTGACTTCAGCCTCAACCTTCCAGGCTTAAGCGATCCTCCCATCTCAGCATCTTGAATAGCTGGGACTATAGATGTACACCACCACACCTGGCTATTTTTTTATTTTTTGTAGAGACAGGGTTTCGCCATATTACCCAGGCTGATCTTGAACTCCTGGGCTCAGGTGATCTACCCACCTCAGCCTCCCAAAGTGCTGGGATTATAGGCATAAGCCACCATGCCCCACCTGGTCATCTATTTCCATGAGTAATTTCACCTATTTACTTATTTAGAGGCAGTTTTGTCCCCTCAGGGGACATTTGGCAATGTCCGAAGATATTTCTGTTTATCACAAGTGGGAGAGGGGTGCTACTGGCATCTACTGGGTAGAGGCTAAACACCCTACAATGCATACGATAGACCCCAAAACAAGAAATTATCTGTCAAAAGTGCTGAAATTGAAGAATCCTAGCTGATAGGTTAGTCCAGTGCTCTTCTTACATGATTTCAGTCTAATTGCTTTTGTATTTGGGTGATGGACAGGAATAACCACCAAGTATTTTATTATAATGCTGAAATATTTCCTAAGACCATAGACTTCCCTTCCAGCTGTAAGATTCTCAGAATTTCTTCCTACAAGTAGAACCAAAGACATCAGCACAGAACAGTTCACTTGCTTCTAACAAATGGTAATGGTCAAATTACTTCACTGGTGAATCATTCACAGAGGAGACCTGTCTTGCTGTAGTTTCCTCAGCTCCAGGCAGTACTAGGGGCTCAGTAGACGCTGGTTAAATGAATGCATGAATGAATGAAATATTATGATGCTTTGACATTGGTGGGATGGACTTCCTGCAGTGATCTGAGCAGAAATTTGGCACACATGTACTCTTGGCTTTACGGTAAATATAACTTCCATGTCAGCTCTGTGTTCATGTGGTAGCTCTCATTAATGGAGCTCACTGTTTCTCCTGTATTTTCCTGCTCTTCTGTTTTTCCTTTTTAATAGTTCCAGGCAGTACAAGCAATTAAAGTAAAATTTATACATAATTGGCATCTGCAGAAGCAGCTAGGATGAACTCAGTGTTGAAGCCCTGTGCAAAACCTCTCAGCGTGTTACTTGTTCTTGGAGTTTTAAAGGATTCACTTTTCCCTTGGATTCCCAAATCTTTGGTGGTATCATTTAGACAAGATGATTTTAACTTGAAAAGTTTACTGATCTTAACAGTTAGTTTGTATGTTCAGATGAGGTACATGAGTTGGAAGAAAACTTATTACCCTTAAGAAAACATCCCTTATAAGTTCAGGAGATAGTGGTCCCTACATAAGACAAATCAGAGGAAAAGTTTTACCTTGATACCCGTTTTCTTTTTTTCTCTTTGAGGCTGGTGGTGAAGAGAGCGTGTGTGTACGTGCGTGTGTGTGTTTCTCGACCGATTTGAGAATGCATGCATCTACCTACCTTACTTAGCTAACATAGCAGAATAATGGCAACCAGAGCTGCAGAAACACTGGCCACAAAAGATAGGATTTTCCTTACATGGAGAAACATGCCAGATAAAGCTTCTGTATTTTCTGTATTTCTTATTGGATAGGTACTTCCCTGGCCTAGAGGACTCCACATCACTGTCTGAGACATAAAATGTTGACTCTTGGGATGGGTGGAAAATGTATTTCTCATAGTGCCAGAGAGGTTTCCTTCCCTATTCTCACAATATCATTTTGTGGAAAGACTTGATTATTTGGGTTGGCAAACAGCAGGAGAAGGTAGAGACAGACAGAACTTCTGCAGCCTGGATCCCTATGATGGCCTAGTGAAAGCTGATTGCCTTGACCTGTGTCCCTAACTCTTAGAATGAACGTCAAGGGCAGTGTATAACAGGTTGATATTATTTAGTTTTATTTCCATGTTATACTTCTAGTAACATTTTCCTTATGCAAAGGAAATAATTCTTGCAAGTGAAAGTATAATCTTTGATTGAAAATGAAAAATCAGTGTTCAGAGGAAAATTTTTTTTTAGATACATGTACCGTAATTTTTAACTTTAGCCAAGTGCTCTATGTATTAAATATATTACTATATGTTTCTTATGAAAAGTCACAGTGAGGGCTGAGGTCAGGAAGAATGCTCTTGGCCTCCTTGAACTGCCTGCTGGTCCCGTCTGCACCTTCTTTTTCTTGGTGACCTGACTTTGCGTGTGAGCAGCCAGGCATCTTTACCTACTGTGCCAAGGGACGGTAATCTGAGCAGCAGTGTTAGCCTGGATTGCTTATCAGGGAGGAGGCATTGTTAGGAAATACGTGTCTTTTAAGGAGTGTGATTTGTTTTTGTTTGGTTTTACTAAATGGGTTCTTACTAGGGAAGGAGCAGAAGATTCCCAAACTTCCAGGTTTGTTCTTTTCTAGAGACTGATTTTAGTTGGAAAGAATTGAAGGAAAGGGCTCGGATACTGATCTTCGGTGTGTTTGTAAAAATTAATGGTGTTTGGCTAGCTAATTAGGAGGAAAGGGCCACATTCCCTAGCAGAGCAACTAAGATGACTGGAATTTTCATTCTTGGCTCGCTCTTGTAATTCCCTTGGCCCTTGGCCTGCCTGGGAAACCTTTTTGCCTCTTTTCCCTGCATCAAAGAAGAAACTCTGGGCTTACATGAAAGTTAATGAGTTTATTAAGGATAATATAATATTAAATATGAGTAACTTTTCAACATATTGAAATCTTTTATGTAGTTTCTGCTTTGATTTGAGGGGTTTTCTTTTCTTCCTTTTTTTTTTTTCTCTCTTTAAGAGTGCTTAGAAGTTGACATTGGAGTCACGCTTGCCTTCATGGCATAATAGGGAGATAGAATGGGACAAGGGAGAAAAGAAGGAAGACCGAGAGGGATAATCAGACGTTGATTTTTTAAAAAAATAACAATCCCTCCTCTAGATACATTATAAGAATAGATGTAGGTTCAGTTTATTTACTTCTTATTATAGCAACTGCATAATTGTCTTCTAGACGCTTTGTCTTAGTTTTTTGAATCTGCGGTTTATGGAACATAATCTGCTATTGACTTCTGTGCAGGCTGCTTGAAACCAAACCAAACCCAATCCCTCTGAGCGTATGTATTATCCCAAGGTAAACAGATGGGCATTTTGCATTCCTCTGTGGAGTTTGCCTGCTCGGGTTACAGGTTAAAGAACAGCCCAGCATGGGTAGCACATGGGTATTGGACACATCCAGCTCTGATTGGGGAATCTGTTGGTAACCTCAGTCACAATGACATCACATGCTCAGAGTTCCCCAGTCTTTCTCAAGTGCAGCTTTCAACTTAAGATGTCAGGATCACTGGCTTCTTTCAGAGCTACTGGTTGACAGCCCCTTTTTAAATGACTGTGTTTGGCTGGCGACCCAGGAGTGCCATGGCTGAAAAAGCCCTACCCTCCGTGTCCGTAGACCTGAGCTCTGCTCTCAATTTGATTAGCTGCCTGGTCTGCTACAAGTCACTTAACCTCCATGAACTTTAGTTTTCTCATCTGTAAAATGAGATGTTCAGTCTGAGGTCCCCAATGGATGATTTCATGATCTAAATGAAGTTAATTAAAAAACCGGTTTCAGCCCTGCGATTAATAAACAGGAAGAGAAGGTACTCAATGCCAGGCTATAAACAGCATAGAAGGGCCACTTCAGAGAGTGTTCTTCTGGGAAGGACGTTCACCAAAGTGAAATATTTGTGAGGGCTGATTATTTTTATTGCTGTTTCTCTTTAGGTATTTCTGGGAGATGATTTTCAAGCCCAAGTTGGTGTGTAGACCCTGTGAATTCAACCCCTTTCCCAGTGCAGAATGCAGTTAACACAGACAGGGCTGGAGTCAGCTTCCCATTTTTGTCTCGCTTGGTTCCCCCTTTGTTGCCACTCAATCTGTTGTGTAACTTTTTTGAGTAAGGAGGCACGATGTTCTCTGCAGCTGTGATATTTAGCTCTTACTATTGTTTGCATTTACAGAAAGATGTATGTGAATTCCTCTCTGTTTTTATTATTCTCTAACTGAAGGGAGTGAAGTGTTTTTTAAGCTGCCTCCTGATGGGAAACAACCCTACTGAATGAAATTGGCTGACTGAAATAGGGGAGCAGCCCATAACTCCCTGAAAGTTCTTTCGTGTTACTAAAAAAAAACCAACACAGATGAAAATGTTATGCTTTCTCTAAGTAAATACCGGTGGTAGGAAATGGGAGGTTAGAAGCCTTTTTATTCCCTTCACCCGGTAGGAAAAACGCCGAGGGATAGCTTCTTGACAGTCCCCAGTTTTGATTTTCCCTTTCTCTTCATCTTGCTCTTTGTTTTGATTTCTCTGGGATGTAGAGTTTATTGTTGGATTTTACTATTGTGAACTTACAACCCATGCTGTTTGCCTTCCCAGCTCCACTGTCTCTTAAGGACATAGCTCCCCTTGAATGCAAGAATTTTATGAATAGTGGGATCTTGGCCATTCCAGAGCAAAGGCCTCCCGTCTGCTCTTCTGCTGTCCTTGTTACCTGTGCCCAGTATTGTCCTGTCCTGCCCTAGGAAGAGGACAATACTATAGCAGTTGACTTCCTTCTTCCTAGGCATTTTCTCATACCAGGATAACATCTCTTTAGCTGCTCTTCTCTTCCTTATTAAATCATGAATCACATATCAAGATATTTTGCCCAGCTATGTTATAGAAATAACTGGGCAAGAATATGTGTATTCTTTCTTTTTTTTTTTTTTTTTTTTTTTTAGAGACAGGGTCTTGCTCTGTCTCTCAGGCTGGAGTGCAATGGTGTCATCATAGCTACTGCAACCTTGAACTCCTGGGTTCAAGGGATCCTCCTGTTATCCTCCTGAGTAGCTGGGACTACACGTGTGAGTCACTGTGCCTGGCCATGAAGATGTATATTCCATTAATGGATGGAGCTCTAGGTCTGGGCAATCCATTGACCTACAGTTTTATTTGTAATCGATAAGAAGTAATTATAGAAAATCATTGACAGTTTTGCTGAGCAGGTTCAACATTACTCCAAAATAAAAACAAATATTCCCATGTCATAGATGATTTTGTACCAGGGTTGTTTTGCATACCACTGAAAGTTTTCACTAGTAGCCTCAGACTGGGCACTGTCATCTAATTCTTCCATCCACTTAGCATGTATATCTCCCAATATGGTGACAATGAAGTGGAAAACCAAACCAAGAAAGCCAGCATGACTTCAGGGAGCCGGGTACATAGAAGGTGACCTTGGATAAATACAGCTAATCTGACTGGGGGTAGCCCATAATAGGCTGTTGTCTTTTTTGTTTCTAAATTTCTTTTTATGCATTTATTATGTTGGCTTGAAAACCATCTTTTATCTCTACATTGTAATTTTTAGGTCTTATGAAGGAACTACTATGGCTTTTAATTATAGCATTAATGTACTTTTTTTTTTTTAATGGAGTTTCCCTCTGTCACCCAGGCTGGAGTGCAGTGATGCCATCTTGGTTCATTGAATCCTCTGCCTCCTGGGTTTAAGTGATTCTCCTGCCTCTGCCTCACGAGTAGCTGGGGATTACAGGTACCCACCACCATTGGCTGATTTTTGTATTTTTAGTAGAGATGAGGTTTCACCATGTTAGCCAGACTGGTCTTGAACTCCTGATCTCAACTGATCCAACCATGTTGGCCTCCCAAAGTGCTGGGATTACAGGAGTGAGCCACCGAGCCCAGCCATTAACGTACTTTGTAAGGAAAACCTTTTCCCTGGAGAACCACAGGCAGGATATGCTGAATATTTTCCATGTGCTCCTTCGAGCCCACTCTCCACCCTTTGTCCTCCTCTGTACTCCTGGAGACTAACCCCAATGGCTACAGCAATGGCTCCCTAGACTTCTTCTTCAAGTTGGGTCCAGTTTATGTGGGGGGCACTTAGCAGGATATCTGAGGATGGGAGAAGAATGTGGTTGGGCTATTTATTCCCACCAGGTCACCATTGGTTATCTCTCTACGAAAGGCCACAGGTCCTGACAAGCCCCCCTCCCTCTCCACTCGGCTACTCACTTCAGGATCTACTCCATGAATGGATGCTACTTCTAGCATCGACTCCACGCCTTGCCTCTTTAGGCCTAGGAATAGCAACAGCTCCCCTCTATTGCTGTCTCAGGGTAGTGCATGCCCCTCGTGGGTTTACCTGAATCCTGACCACACCTTTGTAAATATCCCCTTTGTTAAACCTTTTTCAAATTCTCCAGTTTGACTGTAACATCTGTTGCCTACCAAGATCCTGGCTGATATGCAGGTCTAGAGTGGGGGCTGGCACTCCTGGAGTGGTGTCTGTGACTGTGAGATTTGAGTCTATCATAAGCTTTACATTTGGCTTCTCAATGGTCTTAACGCTGTCACTATGGAAACTGAACATCAAAAGACAAGGGAAGGTTATGGATGAAAAAGCTCCAAGACATACCCAGTACCCTATAAAAGCCGTTGTATAGCAATAGGAGGGCTCATGGTAAGTTGAAGTGGGATGACTGCAGACAAACAGCAAAAGAAATTGATGCAAACCCCTAGTGAAATCGAATTTCTAATGGGAGCCTGGAAAGCCGAAGCCATTCCTTCCTTATGTTTAACAACCAGAAATAAGATGACTTTTGCTACTTTTGTTCTTGTGATTGATAGCAGAAAATATAGATCCTCAGATGGAGACAGAAGACATATAGGGACAACAGTCTTAAAAGAGTAAACATATCCTGAACATTGTCCTAGTCATGGAGTGGCCTTCTTAGGCCCACATATAAATCAGCATGAGCTTATAGGTCATCTTTGAGTGGGGCCCATCAGATGTCTTCGAGAGTTTGGAATGTGTGAAGGGTGAGCAAATGCTCTAAGCGTTGCCTTTTCTACTGATATAATGTAACACAAATACCCAGTGTGCAAATATGGTCCCTTGAGTTTCTTTCTGGAAAGCCAAAGTATGTGTTCTGTGAAGATTGCATTATTTTATTTTTAGTTTTTGAGACACAGTTTGCTCTGTCACCCAGGCTGGAGTGCAGTGGCACAATCACAGCTCACTGCAGCCTTGACTTCCTGGGCTCAAGCAATCCTCCCACCTCAGCCTCCCAAGTAGCTGGGACTACAGGTGCAAGCCACTAAGCCCAGCTAATTTTTATATTTTTAGTAGAGATGGGTGATATGGTTTGGCTGTGTTCCCACCCAAATCTCATCTTGAATTGTAGCTCCCGTAATTCGCACATGTTGTGGGAGGGACCTGGTGGGAGATAATTGAATCGTGGGGGTGGTTTCCCCAATTCTGTTCTCATGGTAGTGAATAAGTCTCATGAAATCTGATGGTCTTATAAGGGGTTTCTCCTTTCACTTGGCTCTCATTCTCTCTTGCCTGCCGCTGTGTAAGACATCCCTTGCTCTAATGCCATGATTGTGAGGCTTCCCCAGCCATGTGGAACTATGAGTCAATTAAACCTCTTTCCTTTATAAATTACCCAGTCTTGGATATCTCTGTATTAGCAGTGTGAGAACAGACTAATACAACAGGATTTCACCACATTGCTGAGGCTGGTGAAGATTGCATTATAATACAATTCTGATAGTTGCCAAAGCCCTACTGAGTCACTGTAACTCTGGACCTGTCGGGCGATTGAGCTCTGAAAGAAGTAGGTAGTAAGTCCAGTGGAAATCTTTGACTTGAGGAACCATTTACTTCAGCGAATAGGTGATTTAGTTGCATGACAACTCTTGCCCAAGTAAATATGTGTGTGTACACGTGTGTGCACATGGTAGGGATGGTGGTATATGTAGTTATTATCACAGATTAGGGGGAAGTCACGGTTTTATGGACCTTGAAGCTTATGTAAGTTTGAGAGCCCTGTTTAGGAAAAAGCATAAAATATTATGAACAAAAAGTTAGATATCAAAGTGAATATTTATTTAGGAAGGGGAAAAAGGTCACAACAAATGACAAGATTTCAAAAATGGTAATTCCCAAATATTGTAAAGTACAGAAAAATAACAAGCAGCTGATTAATAAACATGTTCTGACGTACCTGTGTAATATTTTCTCTGCTACATTTTTGACAGCATATTGCTTGATGGCCTCTTCATGTGACAATAACTTTGTAGTATTTTCCATGTAGAGAAAAGAGCCTTTCATCTTTCTTCTAGCATAGTTTATTGAAATTTATCTTTTATTTTTGGTAGCTGGTTTTCATAAAAGAATCTCATACACAGATGTACTCACTGCTATAGTTTTAGGTCAATAAATATAGGAATTTTGATCATCTCCATTTCACGTAGTAGCCATTAAAATGTATGTGGTGCATTTATAATTATATCTGTTTCCTTATTAAGCATATTTATGACAGGAGAGAACTTCCATTTTGACTCTATGTTGATGAAAACAGGAGCCTTTGCTCCTAATATTACAGGTCTGATGGCTGGAAGATTTTTCTATAAACCAGCTTTCTGCTTTATACGATTCAAATCTTGTTTCTCTTTCACTACATAACTAACTCCAGTGTTGGGTGCTAAGGAACACATTCCTATCATGACATGGCTTCTGGTCTTGCATTTCCGTATCATGACTCTAGATGAGTCACCACAGTAAATAGTTAGTTTCTAGAAATCATTTCTACACTTTGCAGTAATAGCTAATGGAAACTTAACTATGCAGGGAAGTGACTGTGAACCCATCCATATAGTCCGTGAAACTCAAAACTAAATATAGTTCTAACTCAATCTCCCCTTAGCTAAATTCTTAAAAAATACTTCTCGAAAAGTACCAATACCAGTGCCATTCCAATGCTGACCTGCAAGAGGGGAGGTCAGAATGGAAAGATGTTAGTCTTAAACGATTGTGATTAAAATATCACTTTTTGGTACAGATTTTACAGACCTATGGACAAGTGAATAAAGATGTGGCCTTTGAAGGGGGGCCCTGAAGCTTAAGCATGATTAGTTTTGTGGAAAGTTTATCAAGCATTATTAAAAAACCGACCCCAGATTTTATCACCTAGAATTGACTTTTAGGATACACAGATTTTATTATTTCATTTGGTTATTTTTTCTCTTCTTTAAACTTTCCTTTTTTCCCCCAAAGAAGGAGAATGGCAGCTCCTTTTAAAATTACTCAGTTCATTTACTTTCCTTTTGTTCTCTTCTTATTCTCCCCATTTTTTCCCTCTACCCCCTCTTGCTCCTTTCTTTTGCTAGAAATACACAATTTGCTTTCATGGGTGTCACGTCTACCTCCAGTTACCATCCCCATGTGGTTTTGGGGTCCCATGGAAGGAGGGTCCCGGTTCCCTCTTCCCTGCTTGGCAAGGAGCATGGAGGAAGGGACAGGGAGCCTCCTTTTTCTGTGGCAGAAGGAACCTGGAGAGGACTGGAGGAAGCTCTTTCAGGGAAACAGCGGCTGTTTTTTTTAGGCCAAGAGACTCGTGATGGCCTTCAGAGGGTGTAGCTGAATTACATCATAATTACAACCTTGGAATGGTCCCTGTGGAGGTCGTTTTGTTTTAGAATGTACCAGAAGCTGGGTCACTTTGTCAGAGGTAACTCGGCATGCATTTCATGCTTGCCATCATTCTCATGGTGATCACCCCTTTCCTTAGTGACTAAGGTTGGTTTTAACAAGGTTTCCATCACCAAGACTGTTGAGTTGCACCTGTTTTGTCTGTATCACCACATGTAAACAAATAAAAGACCTGCCACCACGACAGGCTTTGAAAAACAGGGGTTAGCATAAAGGCTTAGTACAAAATTGAAAAGTGTTGGTAATTAGTTTTGTTTGTTTGTTTGTTTTTTGAGATGGAGTTTCGCTCTCATTGCCCAGGCTGGAGTACAATGGCATGATCTCTACTCACTGCAACCTCTGCCTCCCAGGTTCAAGCATTCTCCTACCTCAGCCTCCCAAGTAGCTGGGATTATAGGTGCAAGCCACCACACCTGGCTAATTTTTGTATTTTTAGTAGAAACGGAGTTTCACCATGTTGACCAGGCTGGTCTTGAACTCCTGACTTCAGGTCATCTGCCCACCTTGGCCTCCCAAAGTGCTGGGATTACAAGTGTGAGCCACCATGACCAGCCAGTAATTAGTTTTTTATGACTAGTATTCAGGAAGCCAGGGGCAGTGGGATTGGTGGTTTAGCAAATTTGTCATTAAAACAAAACTGGGCCGGGCCTGGTGGCTCATGCCTATAATCCCAGCACTTTGGGAGACCAAGGCAGGCAGATCACTTGAGGTCAGGAGTTTAAGACCAGCCTGGCCAACATGGTGAAACCCCATCTCTACTAAAAATTTTAAAATTAGCTGAGTATGATGGTGCATGTCTGTAGTCCCAGCTACTTAGGAGGCTGAGGCTAGAGAATCACTTGTACCTGGGAGGCGGAGATTGCAGTGATCCGAGATTCCACCACTGTACTCCATCTTGGGTGACAGTGTGCGACTCCATAAAAAAAAAACAAAAAAACAAAAAAAAAAACTGAACCCTTACTGGAGAACTTTGGGATATGATTTTCTCTAATTGCACTGCACGTATGGTAGCCACTCACCACATGTGGTCATTGAGCATGTTTGAAATGACAGTATTTTTGATATATTAGATTAACTAAAAATCTTAAAATTAATTTTACCTGTTTCCTTTTACCTTTTTAATGGGGTTACTAGAAAAATTTAAATTACATATGTGTGTCACATTCTATTTCCACTGACGGTGCTGGTCTGTAATACACCATTCTGTGTGCCTGAAAGCATATTAATGGTGCCTTAAAGGCTTCCTGGAAGTTTAGGGAGAGGTCGTTTTGGTTTTCCGTAGGACTGGGCAGGGCTTAAAATTTTTTTTAAGGTAGAACAAAACTGAAACATAATGAATCACAGTAGCAGGCCGTTCTCATTATAAGGAATGAGAGTTAGGATTATGAAACCTCTTGGGGGACGTAACAAGTCAAACAACAAAATAAGTTCTCAGCTTTTAGGAAAATATTGCCCTGAAAGGTTATCTCTTGTAACCCTGCTTCCGCAGATTATAATTCAGCAGTTGCTGTGGATGTGTTTAGCCTCAGGCTTCATTACATTGGTGTGGAGAGAGAAAAATAGGTAGTTCTCTCTCTTTTAGACTTTTAAATCATACCTGGCATCCGCCTCCAGGGAAAAAAATTGGTGTTGGGATTTATAGTTGTTTATCATTTGTGCTTCCAGCATATGGACTGTTCATTAATTTGTTTCTCAGGGTCAATTTTGGTATTATCATTGCCAGTGGACATTTGTGAGAATAACTCGTAGTTTAGGATTTATTTACTGACAAAGGTATCCTACAAAACTTTGACAACCAGCTGATGACTGAGCTGGTACTACTCTTGCTAATTCAGTATTGTTTATGTAACTTTGAGGATAAAATGAACCTCATAAAGAAATGCTCTGGAGTCTGTCCTAGAAAGAGGACTTGTGCCTAAATCAGTTGAACTCCCAAAGTCTTCCCAACTCTTGGCCTTTGCTGTACTGATTTGTATGTAGTTTTCCCTTCTCCTTCTCTAATTATCTATTGCTGTTTTCAACACAGCAGATACTTAACAGATTCTTTTTGCATGGTTGTCAGATTCTGAGATTGTCACCAAGAAGGATTGTAGTCTTTCTTGCTCTTGAGATTGAGGTTTAAAGATCTGAGTTTGACTTGGTGATTTTTCAAAGCATTGATCCAGTTCTTTATGGTAAGAATGATGATTGCCTTCTATTAGAGGTTTCAGGGTAAACCTGACCTGTTGCCTATTTGTCTTGGGAATGAATTCGGTGAAATATATTAACAAGTAATTTGATCCATCCTCCCACTTTGCTACCACACCCTGTGCTTGTCTGTAGTCTTCTGCACATAAAACAAGATACATCATAAAATTTCCATTTTTTTGGTCATGATTTTCTCTATTGAAGTTGCCTATGTAATGAAAATATCTTACATAGCTTCCTTTGGAAGATATGGATACATTTTCTTAACCTTTTCTGCTTTGGCATTGCACTGCATTTTAGAGAGATTGCTTTAGTTTTTGTGCCTATCATGGTGCCCAGCCTTTCTCACCAAGGGTCTGAGTAGATTTTTGTTGAATGAATGACTTCTTGTATTTTCTGTCAGTCTCCTGTGTTTGCCCATCCCCAAACCATCTCCATTTCCTGTTTCCTTCATCCTTACTCATTATGTCCAGCCTCTGCAAACAGGGGTTTTCAGAACATCCCTTCCAGGTGCCACTGTTTGAGGTCTTTGCCTTGTCCTCCTTATTTGCATCCTGCCCACTGGTGACCCATCCACTCATGAGCCAGGGCAAGATTCCCATGGGTGTTCATGTTTCACTTTAGTATTATGGGATGATGCCCAACAACTATTGTGGGATTTGTATCCTAAACTCAAATCTTTATCAGTAAACTTTATTTTAGTAACTGCTTTAAAACATGGCTCACACTGGTTGGTTCTAGTCAAGTCAGAATTCTTCTAACTTGTTGTGTTTTAGCATTTAAAAATGTCCTGTGCTCTTCCCTAGAAGTCTTAAGTATCCTAATATCTAAGATAGTTTAAGTACACTTTTACCTGGGATTGGGGCATGAACAGATACTTCTCAGGTCCCTCATGGAGCTGACTCTTGTGCTTAGTCTAAGAACTAGACCTGATGCAAATGAGAAAAAAAGAGAGAACTCAAACTTCCCTTTCTTAAAACTCACTGTGTCAAGGCACAGCCATGAGTTTGGAAATTTGGGGCATGACTACCCAATCCTTTGAAAATGTCTTAAGACTGGTACACATGAAGGGAATTCTAAAGTAGTGTTTCTCCTTAAGCTGATGAACTATTCATGAGTTTGTCTTTGAGAATCAGAATGCACTGAAGTTGGGCTTGATGCCTTATTAGAGTCAATGATTCACTAAATCTTCATCCTTGGAAACAATCTGTGGATTCTCTTTGTAGCAATATCCTATTAACAGAGAGGACTTTCACATTCCCATGCATGCCAGAGAAAAGACCTTGGACCCCATAGCCTCTGAGGAAGGGAGAGAGATTTGCTCTGCCCGTTTTATCTTCTTTCCCCACTGCCTTATAATGACCAAGGGCAGGCTTTGGCTGTGAATCACTTTACAGAAAGTGATATGAAGCATAAATGAGCTATAACCAATTTAAGAAAAGTTTGAAGCCGGGCATTGGGAAATCTCTGCCAATATGTAATACTCGTACTAAATTCTGGCTTAGTAGCCAGCCAAAACAGATTTATAGATAATCCCCATTTATGAAAACATTCTACTGAGAAGCACTGTGCAGTTACTTTTTAATAGCTTATCTGATAATAATTTAGGCTCTTGTTATTCCAAGATATCTCACAGATTTAATGAGAGAGAGAGAGAGAGAGAGAGAATGTGTGTGTGTATATGCGAGAGAGAGAGAGAGAGAGAGAGAATGTGTGTGTGTATATGCAAGAGAGAGAGAGAGAGAGAGAGATTGTTCGAGTCACTAACTAGAAAAGCCTAATCACAGAAATGCCAAATAAATTATACTAGCAGGTGGCCACTGACTTTAGACATAGGTTCTCCGTATTATTCAAAAGTCAGTCCTTGCTGATCTAACCATACCAATGAAAAGAAAATAAAAAGTGATTCATGTTTCATAAGAGCATAAGTCCAATATATTTATTTCGGGCACTCCTGGGCATGTCAGTTTACACTTTGTATATTATTTCCACAAAGAGAATCCACACATTTTTCCAGGGATAAAGATATAGTGAGTACATTGACTCTGAAAAGGAGTCAAGCTCACGTGTAGTGAGAAACGTGAATGTTTCCTGTAAGAAACTGATTCTCCAGTAGAGGGTGGTAGTGTTCCATACCCCCAGCCTGTATCTGCAACCCTTCTGGGCTCTGTTCAGATGAATGAACTGATAAATGATTTTAATTGAATGTCTTATTCTCACAGTACATAATGTAAACAAAGACCAAATTCAATGAGCATTTATAGAGGGTGTCATGTGTGAAGCACAAACCAGATGCATTGGAGGCATTGAAGATGACTGAACGCTGACCTCCCTAGGTGTTCCTGAAGGCAGTGCCCCTTGCAGTCTTTAAGAGAATGGGCTGGAGAGGTGGGCACCTTGTCCTGGGATCCTGGTGCTGCCACTGTAGGTGAAGTTATCTTAGGGGAAGTTATTTCATCTTTTTCAGCCTCTAGTTTCTCATCCGTAAAATGGGTACAATTATATCTACCACTTACTTCACCTCTGCTATACTGAAAACAGGGACCTGCTGGATGGCACACACACAGACAAGTACTCCTGTAAGACAAACATGCCACAGTCAAGATTAGATAAGCTGCTGTGGCGGCAGAGAGTAGGGTGATGCATTCAGTCTAGTAATTAGAAGGGATTCAAGGCAAAAGTAACCTTTGAGCTGAGTGTTGAAGGTAATTAAAGTTCTTTTGATCAGTGGGTGGAGAGGATGTCTGTAAGAGTATGAAGCACATTCCAAACTGAAGGAATATAGATAATTTCATTTTGTTTATTTATATCTAAGGCTGTTATTTTATACGTATGTCAAACTCATAGTATATCACAAAGGCTATTCCATGTATCCAAACTATTAAGTTTTATTCAGCAAAAATTATATGTAGCATAGAATTCTCCTATTAAGAGGTTTGCAAATGTCTGAGTTAATTCATCTAGGTACTCCTGAAGTTCATGTATTTAAAAGCAACAATAGTTTCTAATATGCTTTTTATTTGAAAACATCGACAAATAAAATAATTATTTAAATATTTTTCTTTTTAAGAACAAGTGGCTTGAGAGCTTCTGAATGTCTAGTGAGGGAAAGCATATTGTGATTGGTGGAGCTGATTTATTATTTATATGAATAATTCTAGCTATGGTGTGTTATATCATTAAAAAATTTTTTTGTTATTACTTATATATTGTTCAGTGTATAGTCATGACAGACCAGTGATTAATGACAAGAAATTTAAAAAACACTGATGTTAAGATACAAATAAATCACTTTCATCATTTAAATTATTTTAATTCTGCCAATTCTTATTCTCAAGTTGCTCTTCTCCAGATTTGTAAGTTTCATGTATCTCATTAAAATTCTGTAACTCATTGGAATATCTATGGTATTTTAAAAACCAAAGTTTTTTAAAGATCATATATTAACGATTGTCTTTTTGGTTATTAGCAATATAGACTTCTTTCACTTGCAATGTGGTATTTAGAGAGAAAAGATTTGAAAATAGACAAATGAAATCTTATTTTTTAGCTTACTATTCATAAAGAATTAATGAAAATAAGCCAGCTGAATTTTTTAAGCTCAAAGTATTAGAATTCTAAATATCTGGTCATGTTGCTCTAATGCAGAGTTAAAATTCAGTGTACTTTTTTTTTTTTTTACATTGCATATGTTTGAATATTTCCACAATAAAAAATAAACGAAAGAGTATATGAACCTCACGTACCCATCACCCAGCGTCAACACTCTGCCATTCTTATTTTATCTAAATTTCTATACCCTCTCTTATTTTTAACAGTTGTTTTTAAGGCATAATTGACATACATTGAAATATACAAATCTTGGCTATAGAAGTTTTACAGATAGATATATCTATGTCACCCATAGACCTCTATCACAATATCAAATATTTTCATATCTCCAGAAATTCTCTTGTGTTCCTTGTCAGTGAATCCTCTCACTCCCAGACAACCATGGTCCTAATTAGATTTGCCTGTTCTAGAACTTCACATAAATGGACTCATGTACTATGCACTGTTTTGTGTAAGGCTTTTTCTGCTCAGTGTAAGGTCTGTGTGATGCCTCCATTTTGTTTTTGAGCAGTTCATTCCTTTTTATTACTGAGTAATATTCCATTATATAGGTATATCACAATTTGATTATCCATTCTATTAATGGACATTCATGTTGTTTATGGCTTTTTACTAATATGAATAAAGTTGTTGTAAACATTCTTGGAAAAGTCTTTTTTGTGGATTTATGTTTTCATTTCTCTTGGAAAAAGGTCTAGCTGTGGAATTGCTAGATCAGAGGGTAAGTGTATATTTAACTTTATAATAAGAAAAATGTCAAACCTTTTTAAAAAACTGTTGTAACCATTTTATATTCTCACTAGAAATGTATTAGAGTTCCAGTTGTTTCACATCCTCACCAATATTTGATATTTTAATTTGCCATAGTAATATCTTGTTGTGATTTTAGTTTGCATTTACCTCATGGCTAATTATTTGAGAACTTTTTTAATGTGGATAATGCTCATTTGCATATCTAACTTCATGAAGTATCTATTCAAGTCTTCCTAACCCTCCCCCGCCCCATTTTTAACTTGTATTATTTTTCTTATTGAGTTGTAGGAGTTTTTAAAAAACTATATTCTAAATACAAGTTCTATGTCTGCTTTATATTTTGCACATACTTTTCTTCCACTCTGAGGTTTGCTATTTATTTTCTTAATAGTGTCTTTTGATAACTGCAGTGTTTAATTTTGGTGAAGTTTAAGTATCCATTTTTATGGTTTTTGATTTTTATTATCCTATCTAAGGAGTTTTTGCCTAATCCCAGGATAACAAAGATGGTCTACACTTTTTATGACAATGTTTTAGGTTTAAGATTTTAAATTTACGTCTACGATTCATCTCAAAAATAATTTTTGTGTATGGTGTGAGGTAGGGGTTGAGGTTAATTTTTTTCACATGGATATGTAATTGTTCCAGCCTTATTTGTCGAAAAGATTCCCTTCCTCATTAAATTGCACTGGGGCTTTTATAAAAAAAAAAAACAAAAAAACCACAATCATTTATAAGTGTAGATCTGTTTCTGAAATTCCTATTCTGTTTGATTTATTAATTTGTCTTTCATTATGGCAGTACTACACCATCTTAATATAGTTTTATGGAAATTATGCCATGTAGTGTAAGTTTTCCATCTTTGCGTGTGTGTGTGTGTGTGTGTGTGTGTATGTGTGTGTGTGTTTAAATTGTTTTTGGCAATCCTAGACCCTTTACATTTTCATGTCTATTTTAAAGCCAGTTTGCCAACTTTTATCTGAAACACCTTCTGAGAATATTATTAGGGTCACATTGAATTCACAAATTAATTTTAGGGAAATGGGGATCTTAATATTGAATCTTACAATCCATAGACATGATATATATCTTCACTAGTATAGGTTTTCTTTAACTCAGTGATTATCTGTAGCGTTCTGTGTAGATCATTCTCTCTCAGTGAGGTTTTACAAGAGAAGTAATCCATAAAGCTCTAATTTATCCTTCATATGTAATGAATTAACTCATTGCTTATGCATCTGGAAATGTATTTGCTTGGAGAATTCTTGGTAGAATCAAGAGTAGAGGCACAGGCTGGATGTGGTGGCTTGTGCCTATAATCCTGGCAACTTGGGAGGGTGAGGTGGAAGGATTGCTTGAGCCCAGGCAACATAGTGAGACCCCATCTCAAAGAAAAAAAAATAGAATCATTAAAATAACTTTTTTTGCTTAATTCTCTCATGGAATGAGGCAACATCTTGCAATACTGTGGTATAATATCACAACCAGTATATTAACACCAATTCAGTCAAGATATACAACAGTTTCATCACCATAAGGATCCCTTAGGCTGTCCTTTAATAGCAGATATAACTGTTTATAAAAATTTACTTTTTAATTCTGGTTGGTAGTACTAAAATTCTAAATATGTTTGGATTTATATTTCTTTCAACAATGTCTCTCAATTGGTTTTAATGTTCACTTCCAGTTTTATTAAAGTCTACCGTTAATACAGAGTTATTTTATAACTCTAAATAATATATTGCTATTTTTTTATCTGACTTTAGATAATACCTTCTTACTCCCATTATGTAGAATGAGGACATTATCACCCTTCCACCTCACTTCTCTTCTCCTATCCACACTTTCTGTCTTTTGACTGCTGTCAGCTCTACCTTACTTTCACATTGTCAAGGTTTATGTATTTTAAACTTTTGTGCTTTCTTGTTTATGATAGGTTGATTTTTAGAGCTGAAAACCAATAGAAATTATTTGTTACATTAAAATTGTGCAATTATTTTTCACTGCAGAAGGAGATATTGTGACTGGACCCAAAGAGAAGAAATTATTCTGAGCACTAAATCTGTCTTGCTTGAAGAACATGTTCAAGCATTATTAAAGCATCATCCAAGGGCCCTTTTCCAACAACCTCCTTTTTTTCTCAAAATTATGTGACTCTTTAGTTTGCTTCATATTTAGATCATGGTTTTTTTAAATACAGATTTTAAATTTACATAAAGCTTTTAATTCCATTTTTTTTGCAAAGCAAAATGAATTTATTAATAGCATTACTAAGATCATCCAGCCTCTGAATCATAACTTGTTGAATGAAATCTACTTTCTTGAAGATGTTTTCTTAGAGACTCTATCTTCTAATTTGGAATCACTGGTTTCTAGATCTGTTATATCACTGTCACTGTGGGATTCCCCCTAATCCCATTTTATTTCGAAACGAATTCCACAATTTCTTGGAATCTGTAGTTTTCTGCTTGAGAATTAATTTTTCCTCATGTGTGAGTCAGTCTTCAAGTAATTTTTTTCAGTAAGGATGCATAAGAGTTAAGTGGAATCCTTCCCTATGTGAAAATTTCTTAGTTTCTTCACACGCTGAATTGGTTTCTTATGACATCATGGTGGCTGCCAAGTCCCATGGTAGCCTGAGTTCTTTTTCCTTCTTGGGAACCTGAACTGGTCTCTGATAGCTTTTAGGGTCTTCTCTGTATGTTCAGAGTTCTAAAATTCCACCAGAATATTTCTAGCTGTTTTTGTCATTTTTCTTCATCCTATCCAGACCTTGGTTTGCTCTTTCATTCTGAAACTTGTGTCTTCCTTCAACACTGGAGAATTTTGTTTTTTTTAGTTTCTCTCCTTTACTTTCTTTGTTCTCCTTTTTGGAACTCCTAGTCAATGGATACTGGACCTCTTCCATATCTCTTGATTCTTTTATATATATATATGTGTGTGTGTGTATATATATATATATATATATGTGTGTGTATACATATATATATACACACACACATATATATAAAAAATATAAATAAATATATATATAATATAAATAAATAATATATATATATATTTTAATCGCCTTTATTTTGCTCTACTTTATGGGAGAGTTTCTTGACATTTTGTTTTCTGGCCTGTCTGTTGAATTTCTTTTTATTTTCATAATCATCATTTTTTAAAAATTTCTATAAACTCTCTGATTGCTCTTTTAATTTTTTCTCAGTTTAACTTCATGGATACAGTTTGTTCCCAAATACTGTAGAGGATATAAATTTGAGTTTTTATTTAGATCCTTTCTTCTGTTGTTTAAATTATCTGTTTTCTCTAGAATCATGTGTTTCTGTATTCATCTTGGTCCAATTATGTGCTTTTGTTTTCCTTAAATGCCTTAGTGATTCTTTTTTTTCATATACGTCAATTAATTAATAGGGGGATTAATACGGAGATTTCTATGTGGGGGATCAATTTTTCCTTCTGCCTTTTTGCTGGTGTAATTTTCCTCTATAGTTGTGTTAGTTTCTACCACAAGAGATCTGTAAAATGTAATCTTCAGTATATTCAATAATATATTGATTTAAAATCATTTTTACTTTAAAGCACTTATTTATCATATACCAAATGAAATGGCCAAATGATCTTTTAAAACCCTAAGGAAGATGATAGAGTTTTATGTTAATATGAGAAGGTTTTGAGAACCAAGTTAAACACTTGATATGGGGAATAGCTGGATTACTGAAATTGAAAATTAGGTCTATCTGAGTTAATGGATTTATTGATGGGCGTGGGTTTTCTTTTTAATAGCAAATATCACTTTTGCTCTGTTTATATTGTGTCGTGGTTTGGATACCTATAAACCCCAGATACCGAATTTGTTTTTAGAAGCCATTGGCACACACCCTGTGTGAAGTGAGCACCTCCTGACAGGTTCGCGCTGTGCCGGTTTTCCTCCCTCCTACTCACTGGCATTTGTGGTGCCGCTGCCCCGGGCTGAGTGGGCTGGCCCGGAGGCTGGCTCTGGTCCCTGGCCTCGACTGCTGGGCAGATCAGCTGCTCGGGAAGCTGCGTGCCAGCTCCTGAAGGCTGATCACCACTTGCCCCAGGCCGGAGAGGCCTTGCAGGCTGCCAGATCAGAGTTTTTCATTTTAGTTTGTACTTTTTAGTAACTGGTTGTGTCTCTGACTCAGACTGTTTTATAAGTGCCACTTACATTTCTCAAAAAGCCAGAGTGGCCTTACTTAAGCCGTGATGAGTGGAATGTGGGGAGGAAGGTGGGTTGGGTTGGTGGACTGTGAGGCTGAGAATTGTTTTTCTCTGATCCCATGGAGCAGAAATGAGAAGGGAAGGGGCGTGTTTTGTGTCTGACCTGGAATTCTGTTCTCTTCCTTCCTCCCCCAGAGTGCCCTGAGTCATGAGGCTGAGAGATTCAGATTACTGTGAATTCTAGTTCTTATTGAACCCAGACTGGACCAGAAGGCCTCAGCAGCCCTAAGACTTAGTGATAATGGAGGAAAAGATCCATTCAGCATCTGTTATGAGTTGAATTGTGTCTCCCACGAATTCCTATGTTGCAGCCCTAACTCCCAGTATCTCAGGATGTGACTATATTTGGAGACAGGATCTATAAAGAGGTAATGTAGTAAAAATAGGCCAATCCAGCATAAATGGCGTATTAGTCTGTTTTCATGATGCTGATAAAGATACAACCAAGACTGGGTAATTTATAAAGGAAAAGAGGTTTAATGGACTCACAGTTCTATGTGGCTGGGGAGGCCTCACAATCATAGCGGAAGGTGAAAGGCACGTCTTACATGGTGGCAGGCAAGAGAGAATGAGAGCCAAGCAAAAGGGGAAACCCCTTATAAGACCATCAGATCCCATGAGACTTATTGACTACCATCAGAACAGTATGGGAAAACTGCCCCCACGATTCAATTATTTCCCACCATGTCCCTCCTATAACACATAGGAATTATGGGAGCTGCAATTTGGATGAGATTTGGGTGGGGACACAGCCAAACCATATCAAGTGGTGTCCTTATAAGAAGAGGAAATCTGGACACAGAGACAGAGAGATCTGACACATTTGTGCAGTAAAGGTCATCCACGTGAGGACGCAGCAAAAGGGCCATCATCTGCAAGCAAGATGAGAGGGCTTAGAAGAAATAAAACCTGCCAGCATTTTGGTCTTGGATTTCTAGCGCTTGTGGCATTTTGTTGTTGTCATCTTAGCAACTAATATAGTGTTTTTAGCCAATGAATCTTTCTTTGTTCCCCGCTGTCCTCTCCAAGGAGGGAGGAGGGAGGCATTCCCTGGGTGGAGCCTGGGCAAGGAGCCCTCATCACTAGATCCTAAAACCTGTGTCTCTGACTTTCCATAGACACTGGGGTTATCAAGGAAAGATTTTTGACTCATCTTGCCAAGTTCTAAACTATTTGGATATCAAACTTGGGTAAAGACCTAATGTGGGAAATCAGGGAGGCTGTAATTAGGAGAATTTTACAGATGTGCAAGAGTGATATCGTATAGGATGTTAGCTGAGATGCGTTGATAAGCATCAGTTGCCACAGTGATGGTGCAATGGCAATAAAAGTCTGGACACTCTGGTTTCCCAAAGAAACTGACATCCAAATAATCTCTTATGATTAGAGATCAAAATTTGAGGTGCCTTGGTTTGGTTGCACAAAGCTTCATAAGTGGAACTCCTTCTTTCTGTTGGATGTGTTTTATTTCCAACAGAAATAAAATGTCATTGCATTATCTTCAACGTGATTACATTGGCATTTCCAGCAGCAGAATTCTTTAATTTGAAAAGGTTATTGAATTGCAATGGACCCAGCTCTAACCTAAATTTCAGGTTGGTGACTTTGTATAATTCACTCACTCTCTGTGTTTTAGTTTTTCTTATCTAAAAAGGGGGTTATTATTGCTGCTCCCTAGTTCACAGATACATTATTTTGATCTTGTGGGAATGGGGTTTGAATTTGTAGAAAGAGAGTGGATTTCAAAAAGGCCTTTTGCCCCCCATTTAATCTGGTCTTGAGAAAATGATGTAGCCTTTCTGAGCCTCAGTTCTTTCATTTATGAAATGGGGATAGTAATGGTTATTCCAGTGGGTGGTGTATTAAATGAGGACATAGGGAGAGTACGCTACATTGATTAGTGCATGTTTTAAGGGCTCGATAAATGTTAGTGTTTGATGATGGTGATGATATTTTAAAGTCATTGAAATTACTAACAAGAGGGGAGCTAGTTGCTTTAGATACTTAAGTATTATGCCGTCCCTTAAAGGGGCATCTGCTTAACAGACAATTAGTTGACCATTTAGCATGAGTCTAATGGAAAGGAGTGTAAGATTTAGGATAATGTATGGAGATGTAACTAGAGAATGAGGTCTTGTTCTTTTGACCTACAAATGCTAAACTCTCAGTATATACCATCAAGCGGGCTTCCTCTAACTGAAATATGCACATAAATTCCCCGGAATCTTGTTGAAATGCGAATCGTGATTCTGTACATGGGGGTCAGGTTGGGTGCTGACATTCTGCATTTCTAAGAAGTTCCCAGGTGAGGGCGCTGCTGTGGCTCCAGGTTCAGGTTTTGAGCAGCAGCGAGGTCCCAGAGTAGACGGTAGAGCTAGCTATTATCCCAATCTGTAAGTTTCACTTTTTATCAACCAATTATTATTGTCTATCAACTTACATTAAACTTCAAAAACATTTCATTTTGACTTTTCATCTCAAATTCCCCAGCTCTTGCTACTTTCTTGCCCCTGGACTCTCTATATAGTACTTAATGTCTTTTTATTTTTTTTTTTAAATAATAACAACAATGACTAATATTTGGCAGGAACCAGGAACTGTTTCCTTAAATTTCCACGACATCCCATGAGGTAGGTACCATAATTATTCCCATCTTACAGGTGAGAAAATGGAGGCATGTATAGATAAAATAACTTGCTAAATCACCCAACTAGTGAGTGGTAAACCAGGACTATTTTAAGAGTTTACTTAAAGGAGCCCTTTTGTAAATGAGAAACCCCTTTTGTAAATTCCAGGGATAGCTGGAATAGTGCACCCCATTGAACAGTTTTTGTTACTCCCCTTTAGGTTTTTGTCACATTTTAGAAAATGTAGAGTCCCCCTTCCAGGAGCCAGCAACTGTGGCATTCATCCAAAATGCAACCCCAGGCGACTGCAGAGTCTAGGAACTCCGTGATGTTTTCCCAGAGTGGCACCTGGGCTAGAACCCACACAGCTCTGCTGTGGTTTGCTGCCTTATGAGTGAAGGCTATAAGAGGGAAGGTCACAGCCAGCAGACAGATCCTGTAGAATGTGTTCACATCCTTTCCACCCGCTTCCTTCCTAATTTGAGTATAAATTCAGTTATTATCAACTGAATATTATTTTCTATTGATTTACTTCTGAAGCACTGACTTCTGAAAACTTCAGAATATTTTTATTTTTCATCTTACACAGGCAGGGCTTTTGCTACTATTCTGCCTGTAGCCTCTGTGGCTAGTACTCCAAAAATGATTAAAACAGACCGGGCATGGTGGCTTATGCCTATAATCTCAGCACCTTGAGAGGATGAGGCGGGAGGATGGCTTGAGGCCAGGAGTTCGAGACCAACCTGAGCAACACAGCAAGATGTCCATTTCTTTTTTTTTTTTTTTTTAATTAGCGAGGCATGGTAGCATGCACCTGTGTCTTAGCTGTTTGGGAGGCTGAGGTGGGAGGATCACTTGAGCCTGGGAGTTCAAGGTTACAGTGAGCTATGATCATGCCATTGCACTCCAGCCTGGGCGCACTCCAGAGCAAGACCCTGTCTCTGAAAAAGGAAAAGAAAGAAAAGAAAAAAAAGAAAAAAATGCTTCAAATCATATCAGCAACAACACCCCACCTGCAAGCCTGCGCTTATACTGCTGTGGGCTGTGCAGGGAAGGGCTGCAGTGGATAGACCTGAGTCCTGTGATGGACGGCAGGGATGTGTCCTCCAGGGCTGTGTACTTGCGATCTGGGGAGAATGCATGCAGGGGAGTACATTGCTCAGAGCCCGTGGCTGGTCTACCCCTGCCTTAGCTACTCATTCTCTCATTTGCTCTAGTTACTTACACTCACAGGCCTTCATTTTCCTCCTTTCTAAAATGAAAGGATTGGGTAGGATGGGGATTTTTCAAAGTGTGTGTTTACTTTTAGCTATGGAACCCTTTCTTCAGATGAAGGCTCACCTGGAAGCCCAGAAAATAAAGCATAAGAGCTGAAATGCCTTTGGTGGAAGCTGGGGTGGAGCCCAGAACCAACTCCCCACCCACCCCGCTGCATACCTCACCAATCCCAAGACAGCCTCGTCCTTCCATTAGCTAGAAAACAGCTGGCCCAGATGATGGGAAGCCTCCCTTTAGTTCAGCACTGTGCCTGTGGCTCAAAGGAATAAAACATGGGGTTTCAGAAGGCCGCCGTTTGGGAGGAGTATTTGCTAAAGGCAGTTTTGTTTTTAACTCCAAAACTGGTTATTATAAACCCTAAAATGATTCAGCAAGGCGTCCTTGGGGCTGACTTACTTATTTTGAAAGGTTTAAATGCATGTTTGTTTTTTTTACCCTATTATTAAAAATTCTTTATCCTTTTGAATTTAGACTTTTGTGACTGGAAGTTTCTTGTTTTGGAGAGGGTAGGGGAAAAGATTTTTGGGGAAATATGGAGATCATTGCAAGGAACAGAGCAGAAAGTTTTCAGTTTTGTTTGTTTGTTTTGACAAGATCTCTAAAGTTGTGATGTGTATTGAGCAGACTCGCCCATCTCCCTTTGCTGAAGCAATGATCTTCTTGGAAGAGACAAAAGTTGAAAGGAGGCAGAGACAAGACGTGAAGAGTTTCAGAAATCTTTGAAATCTTTGAAAGTCTTTTTGAAAGTCTTCAAAAATCTTTGAAAGTCTTTGGAATAATTAGTTAGCTTGAGATCATCAATAAAATGCCTGCTTTCATTGGATGAATGTTTTACTGTCAGCAGAATGTTTTACTGTCAGCAGAATTGTTAACTCGAGAGGGTAATACAGAATGTTAAATAAATTTACATTTTCCCAAATTAAACTGAAGAGTTGAATTGAAGTCAGTGGCCTGGAGTAGCATTGTTATTCTTAGGAAAATGTGGCATATTTTCTCTTCCCACTGACTTTGAATGAAGCTTCCACGGAGAAGGTGGTGAAACAGCTTGGTATTAATACACAGTGAATGAACAGTGCAGGAGCAAGAGAATGATGTGGCAACATTTCTTGGGCCGGTATGTGTCTTCCAGGTGTTTATTCTGTTTTCCTACCCTGTAATAACAATAAAAACCTGTATTAAATGTAGCCTTCTGTATACAGCACGGTCAATAAATATCCTCTTTCATTCTCTGGGGATAAAGCTATGTATTGTGGTCATATATCACTCATGTGCCAAATGAAAATAGTAATGAATGTGGAAGTTATAAGAAATCCACGCTATAGTAAGTCATTATGATTTAATGCAATGCTTGATCTGTTTACAATGAAAGAAAGATAGAATCTTCTCGTTCTGCAGTAATTTGTTTCCTTTTAGACTTTATCATCACAACTTTTTCAAAGGCACCAAGAATGGAATCCCCTGATTCCTACAACTTATTTGCATCAAATGAGTCACCAAAGAAAAATGCCTGTTGTTTTTGCAGGGAATACAGCATGCATTTTAATCCCCTCTAATGCAGAGACTGGGAGGGTGTGAGAAACAGAATGAAACAGACAAAAGGGGGAGGAGAGAGACATAGAAAGTCCATCACTGTAAACTTCTTAGCTGTGTATACACATGCAGAAACTGTTTTATGGATACCACTAAGTGCATTCTGCTTCTAATTTTTCTTTTTATATGAACAAATTCATGCAAATAACAGCATTGATACTAATTAATTTGCATCCACATGTATCCTTTCAGCAGAGCTACAAGAAGAAGCTGTGAGACTGTTGAGGTGCAGCCATTTGATCACGTTTCATAATAGAACAGAGATCGAGACATATAGACCTGAGTGGAAATCTCTGCTCTTCTGCATACAAGATGTGACTCTGAAAAACATTATGCTCTTTAGTCTTAGTTTTCTTATCTTTTAAAGAGGAATTCATAATTGTCCTTGTCTCCTAAGGTTGTTAGGATGAATAATTGAAAGGTGCATGTCAGAAATGCTTACTAAAGTCAGAATAACTATTTGAAAAATGTTAGCCGGGGCTGGGCACAGTGGCTCGTGCCTGTAATCCCAGCACTTTGGGAACCGAAGGCGGGAGGATTACTTGAGATCAGGAGTTTGAGACCAGCCTGGCCAACATGGCAAAACCCCGTCTCTATTAAAAATACAAAAATTAGCTGAGTGTGGTGGTGCATGCCTGTAGTCTCAGCTTCTTGGGAGGCTGAGGTGGGAGAATCGCTTAAACCTGGGAGGCGGAGGTTGCAGGAAGCTGAGATTGCACCACTGCACTACAGCCTGGGTGACGGAGCAAGACTTCATCTCAAAAAAAAAAAAAAATAGGCTTTTGCTGACGATGTTGCCAGGAGCCCTGTACCATCAGCCATGGTCAACCCCACCATATTCTTTGACAGTGAGCCCTTGGGCTGCGTCTCCTTTGAGCTGTTTGCAGACAAGCTTCCAAAGACAGCAGAAAACTTTCATGCTCTGACCATTGGAGAGAAAGAATTTGGTTATAAGAGTTCCTGCTTTCACAGAATTATTTCAGGGTTTATGTGTCATGGTGGTGACTTCACACACCATAATGGCACTGGTGGCAAGTCCATCTACAGGGAGAAATTTGATGAGAACTTCATCCTAAAGCATGCAGGTCCTGGCATCTTGTCCATGGCAAATGCTGGAGCTAGCACAAATGGTTCCCAGTTTTTCATCTGTGCTGCCAAGACTGAATGGTTGGATGGCAAGCATGTGGTCTTAAGAAGGCACGAATATTGCGGAGGCCATGGAGTGCTTTGGGTCCAGGAATGGCAAAACCAGCAAGAAGATCATCACTGCTGACTGTGGACAACTGGAATAAATTTGACTTGTGTTTTATCTTCACCACCAGACCATTCCTTCTGTAGCTCAGGAGAGCACTCTCCACCCCATCGGCTGGCAGTATCCTAGAATCTTTGTGCTCTCCTGGCATTTCCCTTTGGGTTCCATGTTTTCCTTATTCCCTTCCATCCCTGGCTGGATTGCAGAGTTGAGTTAAGTTTATGATTAAGAAATAAAAACTAAATGACAAAACAAAAACTATTAGCCCCATTTTTGGGGGGGGTGGCAGATGCTAAGGTGCAGCATCTGCCTTATCCTAGTGACTAGGATAAGCATCACGTCAGGAAATGGATTCCCATGTACTCACTACTCTTCCCCATCCAGCTTATTGTTGAATGTAGAGAGTCCAGTTTTCTGTGTGCTAGAGATTTCATCTTGAGTCTTTTTTGAAAGATACTGATCATAAAAAGAAAAAAAAAGGAAAAAGAAAACGAATTGGGAAGGAAGAAGGCAAGGAAAGGAAAAGAAAAAGAGTTAAAAAAAAGATGTGGCCAGCTACAGTGGCTCACGCCTGTAATCCCAGCACTTCGGGAGGCCAAGATGGATGGATCACTTGAGACCAGGAGTTCAAGACCAGCCTGGCCAACATGGTGAAAGCCCATCTCTACTAAAAGTACAAAAATTAGCCAGGTGTGGGTGGTGGCACATGCCTGTAAATCCCAGCTATTCGGGAGTTTGAGACATGAGAATCACTTGAACCTGGGAGGCGGAGGTCGCAGTGAGCCGAGGTCGAACCACTGCACTGCAGCGTGGGTGACAGAGTAAGACTCTATCTCAAGAAAAAAAAAAAAAGGGTGGGTGGACTCTGTCATCCTCATCTATTCTGAGGTAGATAGAACAGGTATTATTGGCCCATTTTACAGATTTGGAAGACTGGTGATTTGCCTAGGATCATTGGTGAGCTGATGTTAGGACCTGGATAAGAAGCTGGGTCTTCTACCTCCTCCCGGTCTGGAACATGCGGGATGGCAGCTTCTGCCTGAACTTGGCAAAATGCCCCGTACAGTAGCCATGAGGTGAGAGAAATAGCCTCCTACGATGGCCTCCCTCCCTGCAGCCTCTGCAGAGACAGGGACTACCCATTGGCCGTCTTTGTGAAAGAGATTAATTCAGGAAAATCTCTTGAAAGCAGATTGTGACTCAGAAAAATGATTCTTCTGACGTCAGTAATAAGAACCCCTCCCTGCACACACAGTCTTTGAGTATTCAGACTTTTTGCAAAAAGCATAAACAGCCTTTAGGTATACTCTAACATTTTGGACTGCTAAACTTGTCTTTTATATCACCCTACCATTACTTCAGGCATGGAAACGGCTTTGGCATCTTCTCTGATTACTGATTCATCCTGAGCTGTTTTAATATTCTTGGGAATAGTTTTAGCATCCTGGGCCCGGTCTCTGATTCTAGCTGCTTATGTCCAAGCCCCAACTGTACTCCTTGTTAGTGGAGTGATCTTGGGCAGTTTCTTTAACCTCTCATCTTTTCTTTAACTGCCTCATCTTTAAAATGGACTTGATGGTCCTTGCCCTAGAGGGTGATAAGAAATCA
The DNA here is from genome assembly GCA_963573385.1 of Cacajao melanocephalus. Lineage (NCBI taxonomy): Eukaryota > Metazoa > Chordata > Mammalia > Primates > Pitheciidae > Cacajao > Cacajao melanocephalus. The sequence goes on along the minus strand of CAUYLG010079161.1, from coordinate 24,399 downwards.
ATGAGGGAATCTTTGTTCAATGCCTGCAGAGAGTGAGCCTTCAGCCAATGTGAGCTATGAATGATAATGAGGCCATTCTCTTTGCAGTTTATGAAGCTGAGGTACATAGTGACTGTATGTAATAGGGGTTGATAACAGAAAAGTTCATGAAATTTCATTTCCATTCACAAAAATAATTTCATGCAATCCACCTGGAAGTTATAAGCAGAAATTGGAATAATAGCACAGAGGAGATATTGTGTGCTATAAACACCATTGCCAGGTTAAGCTTTCTGTTGAAGTGTGTGGTGAACTGCACACTCCTTTTATTAGGTTGGGGCAAAAGTCATCTGCCATTACATTGAAAGCAATGGCAAAAACCGCAGTGGATTTTGCCCCAACCTAATAGTTTCGGAAACTGATCTCCAACAAAGTCATATAGCTGAGCTTGGGTTGGGACCAATGATTTGGGCTTATAATTGCATGTCATTGGAGTACAAGTTCAGGGAAAATGACAAATCATTACTTTTGTTTTGCCCCTTTCTAGATAAAGTCTCGAAGTTTCTTCTTCCTTATTGAATATGACCTTTTAAGGAATTTAGTTTTTTTTTTTTCCCAGTGGAATCATTTTTCATGTGGAATTCAATTTGCTTCAAGTTTCTGTCTCTTCTGCTTAGTTTAAAAGATGAGGCCAAGGCCCTGTGAATGTTTTGTTACTGATATCTGCTATTTTTCACTCCCAGCCCTGTCATAAATTACACTGTGGTAAGCTTTGTCTCCCATTCTGTAATTGCAAAGCAGGCCTAGGCCAGGTCTTTTAACATAATCTGTTGCAAGGTATGCTGTTTATCTAAGAACACAGCAGCATCGATGTTACCAGGGTATGATAGCATCCCTGTCAGTCATACCTTAATTGCAAACAGAGCCAAGCATGCTAGCCTATTGTGGCCACTCAAAATGTCACCGGGCAGAAGAATTGTCCTCCTTATACATCCTGTGCTGGCCTTGGGCAAGTCCCTAAATTCTTCTGGCTTTAGACTTCTTATCTTTGAAACTGTGATGGAAATTATCTCCAAAACCCTTTCTAGCTCTCTCCTTCCTCAGAGCAATGTTTTCCAAGCTCTGTTTTGTGGAAAGTTAATAGTTCTACTGGGCTGGGGGTTCTCTGGTTGAATAAATTTAGGAAATGCTTCTTACGTATCTCTTAGTTACAGGCACACCTGTATATTAATACATAGTAAGTCCATGGTTAAGAAAACTGTTTAACAATATTTAATCAAGTATTTCTCAAATACAGGTGAAGATGCAATTTTAAGCATTTGTATTTGTTTTGCTAACTGACAGTCACTTTTCTGTGAAGGGTTCTTAGAAGCTTGGTTTGGAAAGATTTCTGCTCTGTGTTTCTAAGATGACTGAATCAGATAAGGTAAGGAACACACAACCGCGTCTCTGATTTCAAAATGGCACGGTGTAAGTTCCATGGCTATTTAATTAGAAAATGGTTGTGTGAAGCCAGGCACTGTGGCTCTTGCTTGTAATCGCAGCACTTTGGGAGGCTGAGGTGAGAGGATTATTTCAGTCCAGGAGTTTGAGGCCAGCCTGGGCAACATAGGGAGAGTCCGTCTCTACAAAAAAACAAAATAATAATAATAATAAAATAGCCAGGCATGGTGGCACGTGCCTGTAGTTCCAGCTACTTGGGAGGCTGAAGCAGGAGGATCACTTGAACCCAGGAGGTCGAGGCTGCAGTGACCTGTGATTGTGCCAATGCAATCCAGCCTAGGTGACAGAGTGAGACCCTGTCTCAAAAAGAAAGAGAGAGAGAGAGAGAGAGAGAAAGAAAGAAGGGAGGAAGAAAGGAATGAAGGAAGGAAGAGAGGAAGAAAGTTGTACATTTTAAACAAGTCAGGTAAGTAGTTGGTTTCATCTCTTTTGTTTTGGCTTTCGTTGGTTCTGTTTTGTTTGTTTTGTTTTGTTTTTTTGTCTCACCCTGTCACCCAGGATGGAGTGCAGTGGTGTGATCATGGCTCACTACAGCCTCAATCTCCCGGGCTCAAGCGATCCTCCTGCCTCAGCCTCCTAAGTAGCTAGGACTATAGGTGCAGGCCACCATGCCTGCCTAATTTTTTCTTTTAATTTTTAGTAGAGATAATGTCCTGCAATGTTTCCCAGGCTGGTCTGAAATTCCAGAGCTCAAACTATTCTCCCATCTTGGCCTCCCAAAGTGCTGTGGTTACAGGCATAAATCACCACACCTGGCCAGTTTCTTGACTGTAATAAATCATCAACCAAATTTTATCCATGGTACAACTAACACAAGTCAAATTTGGACGGCTATGATTAGGAAAGAATTACTTTATTGCTTAATATTCAAAAAAATCGAAGTTTCAATATTGGATTGTCTACTCCCCCACTTTGCCCCGTCCTGCCTTATAAAAGGCAAGGAACCAATGCCATGCAGGTTACTTTTAAACTAGAACCCTATTTTAGCCCCCCAAAATAGCTATAGCACTGTACTTGATTTCTTCTCTCATTTAATATCAAGTAGGAATAACACTTCAAGATTTAAAGGAGTAGGGAAAACTAGCCTCATTACATTTTAAATGAAGGCTAACAGGAATGAAAAATGCAAGGATAAAAGACTTCCATCCTTATGGTAAAAATCCCAAGACACTAGCAAAAACCACTTTAGGCTAAAGTACGGAATCACTGTCATGAGAATGCAAGGCATTAGGCCTGATCGGAAGATTCCAGTAGATGTGACTGGCCTTTGGCAGCAGCTGACGCATGACAGCTCTGCAAATGGCAAGTGTTTTATCAACGAGCGATCCAGTTGTGATTCTTTGTCTGGCGCCTGGTGCTACAGCCAAGTCAGGAGGACGTTATCAGAGGCACCAAGTTCCAGGCAGTAGCCTGGACCAGGGAAAGGGCACACAGGGTGACCCATGAGGATGGCTGTCTACCCGAGTCATTTCAAATGAAAACAAAAAAGCCACTTAGCCGGGGAAGAGAGGAAGGCGGGACTCTTCAATTAATCAAACTTTGTATTTGGCCGGTGTGTTTCAAATAGTCTTCTTTTTCAGTGGATTGATTATAGGCCTCACATTAAATTAATATCTCACAATGAGTGCTGCTGGTTACATCTTTATTGAAGGAATTAAATGTTTTACCCTCACACTTAAAGCAATTATGCCAGTTGCCTTCTATTTCTTAGCCAATATGTGTATCTGATGCCAAGGATATTTGTCCTAAGTGTCTTTTTCCATTTAAACTGTCTTCATAACTTTTCCAAGATGCAAAATTCCTGGTGTTCAAAAATGACTGGGAGAAAAGTTGGATTGTGGGTGGTGGGTAATCCAGCCCAACATCAGGGCATTACTGATGAAAGGAAAAAAATGCCTCTTTCCTGAGTCTTTCCGGATGAGGTCATTGTTTTCAGACAGCGTGTATACCTAATATAAAAAGGCTCAAAGTCCACGGCTGGTCTCACACCAGGACTTTGTCAGGGAACTGTTTCCAAAGCCATAATGAAGAATCAGGCTGTTAATTTAAAAAGCCTCTCCAAGTTATAGTATTTTTTTAAAAAATTCTAGTATTGAAGAAAATAATTAAAAGCCCATTTGGTTGAGAGTAATTCATTAAGGAAAAAGAGAAGGCAGAAGTCTTGGGGAAAATGGATCCTTTTTTTTCTTTGTTTCATGCGTTTCAGTTCTTGTGAAATGACAGTGACCCAAATCTGGATTCTGGATTGTGCAGAGTGGAGGAAAATCCTGGGAACATTCTTGGCGTGTTTTAATAGTGGCTTCCCAGAAACGAGTGTTTTCTGTGGGTGTGGTGTCAATGAGCTGATGTGCTTTTGCAAGGGGTCTCTTTAGAAGTGGTAGGGGCAGGCTCGAGAGAAGAAGGGGATGCGGACTCTGTACATGAGGAAGGAGCTAGACTCACTCAGGAAACTCCTCATTCTTCCTGTGCTGGCTGTGGCACACCCACCGGTGGCACACCCCTCCCTCGGGTCCAGTTCAGCCCACAGACTCCTGGGAGGAGAGCCAGGGCCCAGCCTCTCCTTTGAGGAGTGCTGCAGCCTTTCTGTGTGTCAGATGCCTAGTGAAGAAAAGCTGAACCCCTAGAGCTTTGCGCATGTTAATGACCTTGGAAATGACTGAGCTCATGGACCCTCATCACACCATCGGAGACTACAAAGGTTAGACCATCCATTTCGTAAACTTGGCATATATTCTGTCTGGGGTTGACCATGTCTTTAAAGATGAGGAAAGATGCAGGGTTTTTCCATTTTATAAAATTGTTTTACACTTATTATCATAACATGACCATCTATGTCTGTGATAGTATATATCTGTATAAAATGCACATTGTATTTGTCAACATATTTACAGGTATTCTTAGTATAATAAGATGTTAAAATCGACATGACTGTTTTGTAGCAGGTGTCCAGCTCAACTCAACTGGTTTGTTGGGCACATTAAAAAGCATCCTCAGTGACTGCGGGCAAACACCTATGATCCTATTTCCGGGCCTTTTGTCTGAGTTCGGATGCCATCCCTAGGATGCTTTCCCTGCAGTTGTGTTTGATGGGGGAGTCTGTTTCCTGGTGAGGCTGGCTTCAGGAGTGCCCCGGCTGGTCCTACGCGGCATCCCCAGGGGCCAACAACCAACACCCCCTCAAACAGAGCTGCTGAGGGTGGCCCTGCAGTTTTGCAGGCTGCTCCATTGAAACTTACGGACTGTGCCAATCAGTTGCTGATTCTTTTGATACTGGACCCCTTAAGATGAGAGAGTGTAACTTATTTTGGTTTCTGGAGAATAGACTCGTAGGTAATTCCAGATAAGGCAGATAGGCTGGGCCCCCTCCCTCCTTCACTTCCGATCTCGCAGCTCTTCTCAGTTTCACAGGACCTCTGGTGAGCTTGGGTTTGCCTTCGTACCTGGGACTGGTAGGACTGGGGAGCCCGGGTCTGCTACACTTCACATGTCCACACTTGTTAAGAGGTACAAAGGAATCTGAGGTTGGCACATGCTGTAACTGATGAATAATTCATGATGGCTTTTTATGCCACACAGTTTTCTCCTGTAAATGAGCATGATTTTGAAAGACTATGATGATTTAAAAGTCCAGTAATATGGTTTCCTATTCCTTACTGATTTGCCTTAGACATTTATTGTAAAGACCAAAGTTGACAAACATTAGAGTAGTAAAATGTAAAGTTGATAACAGCCCCACGTGGATGGTCAGCCAAGAACTCTGCTCCAACTTTTCCCGTCCCTGTTCTTTCTAAAGTGTAAGGTCACCTTAGGTTCACACAAGATTTTTTGACACTCTGGGCTTTCCTCAAGCATAGAATCTGAATTTTAATAAGGACACTATGCATATTAATTAGAGTGCATTCGTGTATTGCTGATATATTTAGAGTGGAAAATTATGATGCCATGTCTTTTCCAACTGAATGGGGTCCTAGTGATAAAATTAGAATATCTCAAGATGTCTAGATGTTTTTAAATGAATTTAAAGTCCTCTGTTGTACTGTACAAAGAGTGGATTTTACTTTAGATTTCCAGTAAGATAGGGCAGGTTTTGGAAGAAATCTTACATGCAGAGAGACTGTAAGTAAACAGAGTAAGTGATACATCTAATTATATTTTTAGTGGTCAAACCAGAAAGAACAACTTCTTTCTCTTCCTTGGTTTTTAACTACTCTCCTCCCTTCTACTCCGTGGCATATTTTTAAGGTATTTGGAGTTTTTCCACTTGCTACCAGCTGGAATCTACAGAAACCATATCTCTAGAACACTCAACAGTTGACTTGAAGCTCAGTCATAATTAAATTGGAAGTTGGCAAATTATTCTGAGACCTAAAAACAGGCACACCTTATGTTTGGAACATAAGGGGTTTTGCTACTCTGCATTGTTTTAAATGTACTCTCTGTAGGGAATACAGGCAATAATTTTAATTAACTTTTTTTAAAAAAACAAAAGGATATGTAACAGACAGGTCTGACCCTGCGTACATGTTATTTTTTATTCTCATTAGCTGGTTCCCTGGTGTTTTAAAACAACAGCAAACCTTGCAGCTGTTCATCCATCTCTCTTTAGTAAGAGAAGATCATTCTGTCCTTTCTCTCCTGGCACACCTTGAAAGCATTAGCTAGTTAGATGGCTGTTGATTTAAGACTTTGATACAGTGACTTACAACCTTCTGCTCTAAAGGATATAGAGATAGTATTTGCATACAATGGTAATTTGGGCATTTGAGATATCCAGCCTTCAATTTTGTATTAAAATCTGACTGCTGACATGTACGCCTCCATTGTTAACAAACTTTAAATGTTAGGGTGGTAGCCAGGAAAGCAATTCAGAATATAGGGATTTTATAAGACTTATCACTAAATGTCATTCATTTGCAAAAAGGTTCCAAAATGCAACATGCTGATTAGCACTGCTTTTAGGTTTCATAGGAGAGAATGGAAACACCAGACAGGTTTTCCTGCTTCCAAAGGCAGTCACAGCTGCCACTGCAAATGAGCCCTGTCAAAGTCGGTGACCAGTGGGTCACTCAGAGCATGACATTACTGGGAACGTGCCCAAGGAGTGGGAGCAGGCAACATTCTGGGAGAATTGGGCACTGGATTTCCATGAAACAGTCAGCAATAGAATGAGTCTTGGGAGCTTCTGTCTGAGTCATATGCTCCCTAGGCTTGTGACCACAGCAGGGTACCTTGAAGATCTTCCTGGAACAGAAACTCTCCAGGCCTAGTATCACTCTTCTTTGTAATATTTTTCCTGGAAAACACATGTCCTGCTGACATGTGAATTGAAGTGGTGTAGAGAGCTGGAAGGGGCTGTAGTAAACACAGTGGTTTTGGGGAATGTCAGCATGTTAATGGGGTGGTGTTATTTTGTGGGAAGCACATCCCTGGTGACTATTTTTAAATGGTTTAGGCCAGGTGTGATGGTTCACACCTGTAACCCCGGCACTTTGGGAGCCCAAGGAGGGCGTATCACCTGAGTTCAGGAGTTCGAGACCAGCCTGGCTGACATGGTAAAACCCCATCTCTACTAAAAATATAAAATTAACCAGGCATGGTGACACACACCTATAAGCCCAGCTACTCGGAAGGCTGAGACAGGAGAATCACTTGAACTCAGAGGTGGAGGTTGCAGTGAGCCAAGATCGAGCCACAGCACTCCAGCCTAGGCAACAAGAAGAAAACTCTCTCTCTCAAAAATAACTAATAAATAAATAAAATGGTTTAAATGGTCTGCTAGCCCCATTTTCCATATAAATGTAATGCTGGTTGTATGAATAGCTAAATGTACCTGCAGATTCATGGATTAATCAGCCACTTCACCGATTGTGGCTCTTGGCCTCACCCACATCTTTATTTTTTTAGGTTTAGAGTGACTCTCACTGTAACAGTCTGTCTCTAATTGGTAGCTTCATCAGGGAGGGTCTGCTGATGAGTCATGGAGCCATCCCTGGACTTGGCATTAGAGCTGTTCATTAACATTTCGCTGTAATGAATTTACCAAGCACTTTTCAACAGGTGGCAGGCACCATGCTAGGTACTGTTCGGAATAAATCTCCGTCATGTAGAATGATAATCCTGGAAGGTCCACTGGCATATATGGGCATCTAACCAACATGAGTCATTATGTAATGACCTGCGCAGAGTGGAGAATGCGAGTGTTGGGATCAATGATGTGAGAGGATGTCATCATTTAAAGACGTTAGAACGCTGGCTAGGGAGGGTCCCCTGGCTACAAGGGGCAGATCTGAGCATGGGTCACTTCTCACCATGTCTCCAGTATGAGGGAAGGGTGTCTCTTGTCCTCAAAAACCATTTCTGCCCCTTCCTCACTTCCAGAGCCACGGAGGATTGGGGATTTATTTTCCCCTTGTTAACATGATTGTTCCTTGGTAAATTTCAAAGTGATTTAAACAAATAAAAATGCATAATTATAGACTTGTAGAAGGAATGCATGCTCCTTTTGAGCATGATGCACTGGTGAAGTGCTTGAGCTCTAGACACAGAGATTTGATCAGACAGCAGCTTGGATATCTACTAGCTGTGTAACCTTGGCCAAATTTCTCAACTTCTCTAAGCCTCAGTTTCCACATCAGTAAAACAGAGATAACAATACTGTCTGCTTTATAAGATTGTGAGGATGAAGTGAGAAGATCTATAAAACTCATGGCACAGTGCCTCACGCATAATAATGAATGGGTTATATAATTGGCAATTAGAGTTCCAGCTGGGAGATTCAGATTCCTGCAAATTATTTATATCATTGAATAGTGCTATAAATCCAAGGCCTTGATTCTAGTTTGGTAATTTTATTTTAGTTTTATGTCTGTGTGTTTTGCTTATTTTTAATTACACAAATCATACAAGAATAGGCTTTCATTGTAAAAATTTCAAACACTACATGAGAGGCAAAAGCTCCCTTTGACCGCTGCCCAAACTTCAGGGATAACAACTATTTGCTGTTTTATTTATTTTATTTTCATCAAAGTAATGCATAGTCCTAGTTTTAAAAGACAGATAGTATATTCTCCCTTGAATGGAAGACAAAAGAATGAGAGAACCAAGGAGCGTAGTGTTTTTCTGGCCTGACTTCCTAAGATGACCAAAACTGGGACGTTTCTGTTCCAGAATGTGGCGTTTCCCAGTGAGACCTTTTGCATTTTTATATTTCATGGTTGAATAAACATGCAATTTATTAAAAGTTTTAAGATATTTCTAATTTGACCTGTTTGGTGGGGAGAAAACTAACAGTAAACAATAGGGGTCTGGCAAGCCCTCAGGAGAGCAGGCAGCACACTTTTTTTTGTAAAGAGCTAGACAGTAAGGTTTTAGGTTTGATGAGCCATATGGTTGGTGTCACTGCTGCTGCTGCCCCTCCTTCCTTCTTTCCTTCTCTCCTTCCCTCCCTCCCTTCCTTCTTTTTTTCATTTTTATATTGAGACAGGGTCTCACTCTGTCACCCAGGCTGGACTGCAGTGGCATGATCTCAACTCACTGCAACCTCCACCTCCCAGGCTCAAGCTCCTCCTACCTCAGCCTCCTGAGTAGTTGGGACTACAGGCACACATCACCATGCTTGGCTAGTTTTTTTGTATTTTTTATGGAGGCGCGGTTTCGCCGTGTTGCTCAGGTTGTCTTGAACTCCTGAACTCAAGTGATCCACCTACCTCAGCCTCCCAAAGTGCTGGGATTACAGGCATGAGCCACGGTGCCCAACCTCTTCTTTTCAAAACAATCTTTTAAAATTAAGATGAAAACAAAAGCAAAGACAAAGAAACCCCATTCTTAATTTAGAGTTCATAGAAAATTGGTCTGTGGGCCAGAATTGGCCTGTGGGCCATAGTTTGCTGACCCCTGCCTTAGAATAGTAGAGGAGTAATAGATATGGAATAAACAGCCACCTAAAATCAGATGCTTATGATCACTGGTACTGCCCTGTCTCTCCCCACCTTACTCATTCACGAGACTGTGGGCTCCATGAAGGAAGAAACTGTCCTTCCTGTTCATCATTGTGTGTCAGTATCTTTCTGGTACAACAGCTGTCATGTAGTAGACACTCAGGAAAAATCAATTTAATGAAAAAAAAATCATTTAAAAAAATCAGCAGTTTCTTCTGATGCCTGACACTTGCGGTTTTCAAAAATTTTAGAGTGCCATTGCTAGAACTTGCATTTAGTTACCTATTGTTAAGAATGTAAGAGAGCTAAATCCTAACCATCCTTTGAAGTAAATCAGTAGATAATGTCTACGGTGAAAAAAAAATATCAAAAGATGGCCATCCAAGCATCTCATTTAGAAAGATGAAAGTAAGTCCCGAGATAAACAGCTAAAAGAGTTGAAAAAGGTTGCCTCTTCTCTCTTACCCCATCTCCTCACACAGGGAACAGGGCTAGGCTCTTCTAGCTTGGCAGAGCATGTCATGTCATCTTCAGCTGGTGGCAGCATGGGTTAGTCTTCTGGCAGAGAGAAGGTGGCGAGGAAAAATGGGGTTTAACTTTTTGCTATAAAAATTATCAACTTGTTCTGTTTACAGTATCACCCTTCTTCCTGCAGTCAGCAGGACCTGGTGCCTCCAATTTCTGAACCTTTCGTGGCTTGCCTCTAGTGATACCTCCCCCTCCACAGTAAGTTTCAGTTTTTTCTTCCTTGGTTACATCATCCATCCATTTTTGTGGTGGTTGTTGTTGAGACAAGGTCTTGCTCTGTTGCCCAGGGTGGAGTGCTGTGGTGCAATCACCACTCACGGCAGCCTCAGCCTCCCAGGCTCATCTGATCCTCCCACCTCGGCCTCCCTAGTAGCTGGGAGTACATTTGTATGCAACCACAGCCAGTTAATTTTTATAGAGATGGGGTCTCTCTCTATAGCCCAGGCTGGTCTCAAACTCCTGGGCATAAGCAGTCTTCCTGCCTCAGCCTCCCAAAGTGATGGGATTATAGGTGTGAGCCATCTGTAATCCCAGTGTTGAAAGCTAGAAAGCACCATGCCATCTATCCACTTTCTCACTTTCAAAATTGTGCGGACACCTCTTGTTCCTCCCTCGTTGTTCCTCCCTCATTGTTCCTCCCTCGTTCTCTTTGAAGTTTTGGTAGGGCACAGAGATAAACACACGTTCAAAGCACCATGTTTGGCCACAAGTTCACAGTTCCTATAGATTTTAGCACACAATTATTGTCTTATACTCTATCTCACATTTTATCTCAAACAACAGAACTGTAAGTTCCTTGAGATTAGAGAGTATCTTTTTTTTCTGGCGGGGCGGGGGGACAGGGTCTCACTTTGCACCCAGGCTAGAGTGCAGTGGCACAATCATGCCTCACTGCAACCTCAAACTCCTGGGCTTAAGCAATATGCCCATCTCAGCCTCCTGAGTAGCTGGGACTACAGGCACACACCACCATGCCCAGCTAATTTCTTTATTTTTATTTTTGTCTAGGGACGGGATCTTGCTATGTTGCCCAGGCAGATTTCAAACTCCTGGCCTCAAGTGATCCTCCTGCCTCAGCCTTCCAAGGTGCTGGGATTATAGGCATCAGCCACTGTACCTATCCAAGAATATGATTTTTATGTTTTTCAGAAATCTCAGTAATGAGCACATGATTTGTGTTCAGTAAATTCTTATTGATAAGTTGATTTCTTTTGATATTTGGCTAATAAAGGTCATTTCTATATATCACCCTTAAGAGTATAGTTCCATAAAAGCCATATCACTAAACAAACAAAAATTGCAACTTTTTCATTTTTACCTTTAAGATTCCAAGGAAATAGAAGTGTTAAGGGTATTTTTAGGAAAGATACTCATATCAATTAGGTAATGTGGCTTCATAAACCATTCCAAAATCCCGAAGCTTACAGTGACAGCTATTTATCATTTTTCATGAATCTCCAGTTTGGCTGGGGGTCAGCTGCTGTAGGCTGAATTGGTGGGCAGTTTGGCAAGTTCACTCATGTTTAGGGGCAGCTCTGCTCTATGCATCTCTCATCCTTCTCCTGGGACCAGCAGGCTGTCCTAGCTGTGGCTTTGTCATGCTTGCACAGAAGGGCAAGAGAGCATGTAGAAACATGCGTGACCTCTTGAGGCCTAAGTTCATAACTGGCGCACTGTCACTTTTTTATTCTATAAGCCAGATGAGTCACATCATCAATTCCAGTCTCAAAGTGAGAGGGCATTGCAAAGTTACATGGTAAAGGGCATGGATGGAAGGAGCGGTGATAAATTCATCCACTGGATAATCCACCATGGTTTCTACGCAGTAGCGGTGGTTCTAGCGTGGACACTTATTGAGACTCAGTGAAATAAAATTCTTACACTCAGGTAACCTGAAATACTTCATTCATGGTTTAAAAAAGAAAATAAAAAGACAATCTAACCCTTAGCGAACTTTCTAACCAAACTCAAGGAAATGGTACACAGATGAAATCAATGAATAAGACGTTTATAGAGCAAAAAGCTAAGAAATACAAGATTTGAACGCTTCGTGTGATTAGCCTAAAGCATATATTTTCTGTAGTGGGCACAACAGTAAATATTCTAGTCTTTGTGAGCCAAATGGTCTCTGCTGCAACTACTCAGGTCTGAGATGATAGCACAAAAGCAGCCATAGACAATACATAAATAAGTGAACATGGCTGTTTTCAACAAAACTTTATTTACAAACACAGGCAGCAGGCATTGGTTTACAGACCGTCGCCCTAGACTACTGAAAAAAATAAGAGTTGGCTATGGAAGCCTTCTTGAAGAAGAATCCATGGTTTCAAAGGCAATAAAGATTAGTTTAGCTTAACAAGACATGCTTTAGAAATGAAGTCAGAAAACAATAGTATGGTTGTTCAATAAATTTACTAACAGGTTAATGTCATTAGTTCAGTCACAATGAAAACACTCATGAAAACTCATCATTCTTTCAAAACATTACTTGCTACAAATTATTTCTGCTCTGAAAGCCTGTTTGAAAACCTGTTTGCTAAGAATGTTCATGTTTTTGCTTAGCTGGAGAATGAGGAAAAAAAGGATTAGAAATAAAATGAAAGAAATACCTAATTAAAGTGATTTGATTTTATGCCATTTTAAAACATTTATTTGACTGATGTGACCTAGATTTGTGTAAAGGAACTAAAGGAATTAAAAAAGAATGATTGATTTTTAACCATCAGGAAATGGTGCAGAATTTGAATGGGTATTTTTCTACTGTCAATTGTATTTCACTTAGATTTTACTCACCAATTTTTGTGTGATTCCTCTCCATATTTGAAGTTAGAATTAAATAAAGCCTGGAATACTGTTACAAAATGAACAGTTTTTTGCTAGAAATCTTTAATACTGGTTTACTCAATTATGGTCAGCTTGTAGTCGGAAACCTGTAGTTAGACGGATTTCTTTTTCTTTTTTATTTTTATTTTTGAGATAGAGTCTGGCTCTGTTGCCCAGGCTGGAGTGCAGTGGCACAATCTTGGCTCACTGCAACCTCCACCTCCCGGGTTCAAGTGGTTCTCCTGCTTCAGCCTCCCAAGTAGGTGGAATTACAGGCATGCGCCACCACACCTGGCTCATTTTTTATATCTTTTGGTAGAGACAGGGTGTCTCCATGATGGCCAGGATGGTTTTAAACTCCAGGCCTCAAGTGATCCACCTGCCTCAGCCTCCCAAAGTGTTGGGATTACAGGCATGAACCACTGTACCCAGCCAGTCAGCCAGATTTCTGCTGATTAAATCCAGATACAGAAGAGTTTAGAGTGTAGCTTTAGGAAAGATGGGAAGACAGACTGCTCCTTGGATAAGAGGCTTAATTCTATAAAAATTTTTCTCAGGCTTTATACTTTTCTCAGGTGTTTCTTTTTTTTCCCCCCTCCGATGGCAATGTCATAATACACACAGAAGAAGGGGTGTGAAGGGGATTGTTTTATTTCATTCATTTCACTATGACTTACTGAGCTCCTACCATGTGCTAGTCACTGCTAGGACCTGGGAATATAGTCATGAGAAAGGTGGCTATGAGTCTTCCCTTTGTGGAGCTCATGGGCCAGCAGCAGTGGCAGACAAGTGGACATAACATGCCAAGAATTCCAGGAGGGACCCCCAGAGGGAGGGAACCAGGCTCTTCAGAAGTAAGAGGGATTTTTCTTCAGGTAGATAAACATGGCCAGGTGTGGTGGCTCATGCCTGTAATCTCAGCACTTTGGGAGGCTGAGGGAGGCAGATTACTTGAGGTCAGGAGTTGGGGACCAGCCTGGCCAACATGGCAAAACCCCATCTGTATTAAAAATACAAAAATTAGCCAGGCATGGTGGCGCACACCTGTACTCCCAGTTACTTGGGAGGCTGAAGCAGAATAATCGCTTGAACCCAGAAGGCAGAGGTTGCAGTGAGCTGAGATCACGCCACGGTACTCCAGCCTGAGTAACAGAGTCCCCGTCTCAAAAAAAGAAAAAGAAAATACTCCACACTGGTTTTACATACATATGATTAAAATAAAACTGCACTTTGAAAGGACTTAGGATTCTCCATTCCTAGTCATTAAGCCTGAGATTTGCAATAAAATTTAAAGGAATTATTGAGGGGTTTTGAGAACTCAATAATCTGAAATCCCTTGAGTTTCTTGGGAATACCATTTCCCCAGGAAACATAATCATATAAATCCATTCTCATGCTTACTGATTGTTCTCTTACATTTTCTTTCTTTCTTTTTTCTTTTTTTTTTTTAGACAGAGTCTTGCTCTGTCACCCAGGCTGGAGTTCAGTGGCACGATCTTGGTTCACTGTGATCTCCACCTCCCAGGTTTAAGCCATTCTCCTGCCTCAGCCTCCCAAATAGCTGGAATTAGAGATGTGCACCACCATACCCAGCTAATTTTTGTATTTTTGGTAGAGACAGGGTTTCACCATGTTGGCCAGGATGGTCTTGATCTCCTGACTTCATGATCCGCTGGCCTCAGCCTCCCAAAGTTCTGGAATTACAGGTGTGAGCTACCATGCCCGGCCACATTTTCTTTTCGTTTGTTTTTATACCAATTGTGTTTTCTTCTTTTCTTTAGAAGTTATCTTGCCCTGATGTCAGGTAATTTCCTTTCTTCTGGTTATGCATTGAATTGTGTCCCCACAAAAGGTGTTGAAGTCCTAATCGTCAGTACCTGTGACTGTGACCTTATTTGGATCACTTTAACAGATGATCAAGTTAGAACGAGGTCATTAGGGTAGGCTCTAACCTAACATAAGGTGTCTTTATAAAAAAGGGAAATTTGGATGCAGAGATGGACACGCAGATGTACAAAATGGTGTGAAGACATAAGGAAAACCCTCTTCAAACCAAGAAAGGCCTGAGCCTACCAGAGAGTAGCAGGGAGGAATGGACCAGATTCTCCCTCACAGCCCTCAGAAGGAATTGACTGCAGACACTTTGACTTTGAATTACTAGTCTCCAGAACTGTGAGACAGTTTCAGTTGTTTAAGCCACCCAGTCTCTGATACTTTGTTATAGCACCCCCTGGAAACTAGCACATCTTAGCTAATGTGTAAGGTCCTTGTAAGCATGACACAAGTTACATATGTAAATACATGTGAAGGCTAGTGGCGGGTGTATTAGTCTGTTCTGTTCTCATGCTGCTATAAGGACATAATCCAGACTGAGTAATTTATAAAGGAAAGAGGTTTAATGGACTTACATTTCCACATGGCTGGGGAGGCCTCACAATCATGAAAGAAGGTGAAGGAGGAGCAAAGTCACCTCTTACATGGCAGCAGGCAAGAAAGCGTGTTCAGGGGAACTGCCCTCTATAAAACTATCGGATCTTGTGAGACTTATTCACTCTCATGAGAAGAGCATGGGAAAAACCCACCCCATGATTTACCTCCCACTAGGTCCCTCCGATGAAATGTGGGGATTTATGAGAGCTACAATTCAAGATGAGATTTGGGTGGGGACACAGCCAAACCATATCAACTGGTCCATACTGTCATCTTATTGCAATGTAGGTTTCAGCTTGGAAGTCATCAACATTGTGCTTTCTACCCAATGATGACAGTTCTTCAGTGATTGTGGATACTTGGCTACATAAACTGAATGGGAAATAGGGAACATCTGGGACATAGGGATGGGCAAGATGTTCCATCTTGGGACATAGGGAGCAACTGGTTATAACCACGCAGATAAAGAGGACTTTCTACCATTATACAACAGCCATGGAAAGAGCCATGTTTTCAGATAGCAAGAGAGCCAAGAAAGGTTCTAAGGAGAAGGAGTAGGTCGGGGATTCTGGGCAGAAACTACCTGAGATCCAGCCTCCTATAAACTTCCATTTTTAAAGATTTTCCATCTTTATGAAGAATTTTTTTCTAGTCTCTGCATGACTCTCAGCGCATTCTTATAAATTTCTGATTTTGAAGGTTTAACGGTGTCCTTTCTTCACCTCCACAGTAATGTTAAGAATTATTAAGACAGCTCAGATTTTTTGAGTCCTTACTCTGTGACAGGCACTGAGCTAAGTCTTTACATTTTGTATTATCTCATTTAAATCTCATTTAATTGCCTCAACAATTCTGTGAAGGAGATGAGGAAACTGTCACTTACAAAAGTATCTTGTTCAGCTTCTTGGTAATAGTGGAGCCAGAGCTTGAACCCAACTCTGATCGCAGAACTTATATTCTCACTACCTTCTGACTCCCTCAACACTAAGTGGCTGAGAATATGACACATTTTTACAGTTACAATGTACACTTAAAGTAGTAACTACTAAACTGATTCTTAGGAATTGAGACCAAACGTGTGTACAAAAGTTCCCTCTTGTTTTTACTTTATTTATTTTATTTTTGTGTGTGTGACACAGTCTTGCTCTATGGTCCAGGCTGGAATGCAGTGGTATGATCTCGGCTCACTGCAACCTCCCCCTCCTGGGTTCAAGCAATTCTGGTGCCTCAGCCTTCTGAGTAGCTGGGACTACAGGAGTGTGCCACCACGCATGGCTGATTTTTGTGTTTTTAGTATAGATGGGATTTTACCATATTGGCCAGTTGGTCTCAAATTCTTGACCTCAAGTTATTTGCCTGCCTTGACCTCCCAAAGTTCTGGGATTACAGGCATAAGCCACCATGCTGGGTGCAGATGGTCCCTCTTAAACTCTAGTTTGCTAACCAGATAACCTGCTTCCCCCCACTTTTTTTCCCTCTGATTATATTTGCCTGAATTTTTGCCCTTAATGTCTTTCTTCTCAATAGTCTTTTTTTTTTTTTTAAGCCACTCTAGGGATTTCATCTTTAATGAAAACAAAAAAGATTCAGATCAGTAATTGAACACCTATTGAAGCCCATCATTGTGTCCAAATAATTGGTCATATAATCAATATGGTCCCTATCCATGTGATGCTCCTTACAGACTTTTGGGAAGTCAGACAATATGCAGACAATCACATAATTATAATAGCATGAGAAAATATATAGGATAATAAGAGAATCTAATTTAGTTGGGGCATCCAGGAAGGCCTCTCTAAGGAGGTGACACTGAAGCTGAGGCCTGGCTGATAAATAGGAGTGCATGCGGTGGTGTTGGGAGCCATAGAGACTGCCTGCAGAGGGAAGAGTGTGTCTGAGGTCTGTGGCATGTGGAATGAATGATGGCCGCTGTGGCTGCAGCATAGTGAATGAGGAGGAAGGCTTCAGAGACGAGGTTGAAAACATGAACAAGGGCCTGTCTGTTACTGCATATCATAGTAAGGGTTTTGGATTAGCAGAGCTATACAAACTAATGTGGTAAAGATACTTTAATTATTCTCAAAAATGATTACAAGAAAATTTGAGTGGCAGTGTGGTGTTGGTGGAAAGGTGTTTTTTTTTTTTGTTTTTTGTTTTGTTTTGAGACAGAGTTTTACTCTTGTTGCCCAGGCTGGAGTGCAATGGCGTGATCTCAGCTCACCGCAACCTCTGCCTCCCAGGTTCAAGTGATTCTCTTGCCTTAGCCTCCCGAGTAGCTGGGATTACAGGAGCCTGCCACAATGCCCAGCTAACTTTGTAATCTTAATAGAGATGGGCTTTCCTCCATGTTGGTCAGGCTGGTGTTGAACTCCTGACCGCAGGTGATCTGCCCACTTCAGCCTCCCAAAGTGCTGGGATTACAGGCTAAAGTCACCATACCCGGCCATGACACCATTTCAGTAAAACTTTGTTTACAATGTTTTATATGTCTATCAGAATGGGTAAAATTAAAAGGACTTACAATACTAAGTATTCTCAAGGATGTGGAACAACTGAAATTCTCCTACATTGCTGGTGAGAGTATAAACTGAACAACTTATTTTGGAAGTGTTTGGCAGCACCTTCAGAAGTGAAACATGCATCTTCTACACATCTATATACCCCTGTATGATACATCTATGTGTGTGTGTGTAAACATACACATATATACTATATAGCTATAGCATGCATATCCACCAGTGGACACATACAGTGACATTAATAGCAGCTTTAGCCATAGTAGCCCCAAACTGGAAAAACCCAGATGTCCCCAAACAAGAAAATGAATAAATGAATTGTGGTATATTCTTCCAATGGAATATTACCCAGAAATAAAAATGAATAAACTACAGATACACACAACTGCATGGACAAATCACATAGGCATTATGTTGAGCAAAAAGAGCTAAACAGGGAAGAGAACATACTGTCACATGAATCATCCATGAAGTTCAAAACTAGCAAAACTAATCTTTCATGATTAAGTCTGAATAGTAGCTATCTGGAAGGATGGGGATGCAGTGTTGACTGGAAAAGGGTATAAGGAAACCTTCTGGGGTGTTATATATGTTCTAGATCTTGATCTGGCCTGGGAAGTGGTTACATGGTTGTACATACATGTAAAAATTCACTGAGTCATATACTGAAGATTTGTGAATTTGTAGGTAAGATATATATTTCAATAAAAAATTTAACATTAAAAATATTACAATAGATTTGAATAAATGGGGGGGAGTTTCAAAAACTCAGAGTTACAAATTGCATATGTAATATGATCTGAACTCCATTAAAAATTCATGGGAAAAAAAATGGTAAGAAAATCTGTGGAAAGACTGGGCGTGGTGGCTTATGACTATAATTCCAACACTTCGAGATTGACTTGAACTTCTGATCGCTTGAGCCCAGGAGTTCAAGACCAGCCTGGGTAATATGGTGAAACTCCATCTCTACAAAAAACACAAAAATTAGCTGGGCGTGGTGGCACATGCCTGTAATCTCAGCTACTTGGGAGGCTGAGGTGGGAGGATTGCTTAAGCCTGGGAGGCGGAGGTTGCAGTGAGCCAAGATCTGTTGCTGCACTTTTGGGTGATGGAGCAAGACCCTGTCTGAAATAAACAAAAAACAAAAAAAGAAAATTGACTGAAGAATTAATAGTGGTTTCCGGATAGAGGGATTGTATTTCCATTTCCCAATAGATTTCAGTGTTTTCTAAGTTTTCTGTGATGTATGCATCTTATTTCCATATCAGAAAAATTGAACCGGGAGAAACAATCACTGAGTCGATTTTGACATAATTTCAGGGAATTGTAAATCAAGTTTGAAATTTTAGGGGTGAAATAGCAATTCAGAGATGGGCAAATTTAGAAGGCATCTCAGAGGAGTAAACCTGAAGGAGAACTGGAACAGCATTTTGGGAAGGATCTGAATGAAAGCAGGAATGGGGGTTGGTCAAGGAACCCTGCGTGATGTTTCCTTTGGCCCGCATTCTTCAGCCTACGTTGTTTCTATCCAGTTTGTGAGTTCTGCAATCTCTTCTGTGGTCCTTCAAGGTTGTACGAGCTTTTTCTTACACTCTAACATGGTGATTTGAAACCATTTATGATTTTTATCCTTAAAAAGCTCTTCTCCTAGCCTTTTACATTTTTAGGCATTACCATTTGCTCTGTTCTCTATTTTGAGGCTGCCTTTTCTTCCCTGCTGCACCATATGCCAATGTAAGTTTAAAAATTAATTGTGCCAAGCCATTCTCTCCTCCCCCAAAATAAATAACCCCAGACCCCCCTTCCCTCCCGCCACAACACACACACACGAAGCTCCAAATGATCCATCTGTCCTATTGAAGATATCCACCACCCACTTCATCCTGGGGCAGGCTATTTTTGTTTGCTTTGTCTTGAAAATTCCTATGTTGGAAGCTTTAAAGAGTACATGAGTTTCCATCAGAAAATGAAAAGCAAAGCACTTTGTTCTCCTGTTTCATACCTATTTCAGGGCTGTGCACAAAGAAATGCTCAATAAATGCTGATTGATGCAGATCATGGCCTATGCCACATTTCAGATTTTTCTATGCACATTTTTACTAATGATGGCACATTTATAATCATAAAATGGATTATAAAAGGGTTGATATTCTCTGGAATCCAATATTTTCTGCATCTCTTTTCTGCAAAATTTTTCCCTCTTAGGTGAGTTTAATTACTGAATTTTCAAATTCTCTGTGGTATCCAAGGATGACTGGACGCCTTCTGTTTGTGGTGTTTGTTGTTTTGTTTTCAAACTGCTTCTCTCCCTTTCCTTGCCAGGGTAAGTAATAGCATTATGAGGTGTTACTGGAAATTTTAATCAATAAAATGTACATGTCTTTCATTAGGATGCTAGGAAGTACTGCTGAGTTCAATTGTTTAGTTAATGCAGTGAGCTAAGAGACTCAAGCATTTATGTGCACAGGGTCAATTTGAGTAAATTTGAGCCTAGATGGGCAGTTTTAATATTTTCCTCCAAGATAACCTAAACGAAAGATTCATTTTAAGGTCCAAAGTTCATAAGTATTTGGGAAAGCAGTTCTTCTGAAACAGACATAGAAATGAGGGAGACTAGCTTCGCTTTTAAGAAGTTCACAGTTCATTGATTCCTTTTCTCTTTCATCCATGCCTGTGGCTCAGCTCTCACCTCTGGCTGGATGGATACTGCAAAAACTATCCCTCCTGCTCTGACTTTCCATGAGACCTAGAGCAGCATTTTCAGCTGCCTTCTGGACACCACTGCATGGATGTTCTGATGACCTCTTAAGCTTATTATTACATCTGAGCTTAACTCATTGTTACCACCAAACTCATTATCTTTCTTGTGTTTCTTACCTAAATGGCTCTACTTTTTTGTAGTCAGTCTCTAATCTTTGGGATTCTTTTTGATGCCTCCCTTTACATAAAGATTGATTTCAAGCTGGTCATGGCAGTGTGTACCTGTAGTCCTAGCTACCTACGAGGCTTAGATGGGGGGATTCTGTGAGCCCTAGAGTTTGAGTCCAGTCTGGACAACATAGCAAGTCCCCATCTCTTAAAAACTAAATAAAAGAAAGAAAGGTTAATTTCCCCTTTATCAAGCATCTATGTCCTTTTTCTTCTGACCATTTGTCTATTGGGGCCATCTCCTTTAAACAGTGCCCATCCTCAGTATGGCTGGGAATATAAATCCATGTAAGAAAGGAATGGCCCAGTCGAGTACTTTCTGTTTGTGAGATGATCTTAGAACTATCTTGTTTTCCTCATCTACTGATATCCCTGTCTCACTTGTCCCTTGGTCATCAAACTTATCTATCTCTCCTCCCACCTCAACGTAGGCTGGGTGTTCTTTCCTTTCTTTCTCCTCTCAAATGCTGATGCATAATTGACTACTTCCCCACAATTTTTTATTCAGTATTTGTAGAAACAGCTCTTCCAATGGATTCCCTCCCCCAAGCACTGCCCCCTTTCAATTTGGTGCAACCTGAAGTCTGCCCATCCCCTAGTACTGCCCACCTGGAAGCACCCCAAACCTTGGCCCGTCCCAGTCAATGACATGGTGTCAACACTGGCATGCTTTGGGATTCCAAAGGTGGAAATTGCATTGGTTCTCATTTCCAAAAGCTCATGGAATAGATGTTTACTGCAAGGTAATAGCATCCAGATGATGATTTTTAACACACTGGAGAGATGTGATGATTTTTGCATGGGGATACATGCTAGAGGTAAAACTTAATGGGGGAATATGGATGAATCTCAAAAACATGCTGAGTGAAAGAAGCTGGGGTAAATGGGTAAATATTGGATGGTTCTATTTATATGAAGTTCTAGAATGTGCAAAAAGTGATAGAAATGGGAATAGCTATGGTGTGAGGGCAGGGATTGACTGGGAAGGACCACAGAGAAACTTTCTGCATTGTGGGAAGTGTTCTGTATCTTGACAGATGTGTGGTTTACATAGGTGAATGCATTTCTTAAAACTCATCAAATTGTATACTTAAGATCTATGCCTTTTACTGTATGTAAATTATAACTTAATTTAATAAGGAAACAAAAAAATTAATTCAAGGGGGAAAATTGCAATGTAAAATGTGTAATAGTATCCTACTAGTGGTTAAAGAGAAAAGACTGTATACATAGGAATAAACAAAATAATATCATAGGAAAAGGAGCAGACATACTCTTGTATTTGTGATCAGGAAACATTTGGTTTGGAAGTGCTACTAGTTAATATCATACACTCAGTTGTTTGGGAATACATGGTCACTTTTGCAGTGGTTCATAGCAGATTAAAATCTGATTTTAGAAATTGGAAGGTATAGATTTTCTCTGTGGAAACTTCCAATGCTTCTAAAAATCTTGCACCCTGCTGCCTTCCCCTGTACCCAAAATAAATCACAACTATTTGGTTTAAGCTTGGTGAGTAGGAGGGTTTATATCACAGCCTTTATAATAACTAATATGTGGATCCCAGACTGATAGCCTAAAGGGCATGGTAGGCCTGTGAACATGTTTTGTTCTGTTTTGTTGGGGATTAGAGATGTGGACAGTGGTGCTTTTTTCTTTTTATGAGTTGCAAATGTTTGAAACTTGGGAAATTTCCTATAAAAATGTGAACATCTGGCAATACCTGGGTGGCTTGCATTCTAAAACAGCAATAACTGCTTGGATCTGAGTAGTAGCTCCTCTCTTTATAAAATTAAGATATAATTTACTTTATATATATCCTACCATTCACAGTTATCTCAGGACCAATCCACTGCAGCCATTAAAAAAAATTCTGCTCTCAGTCCTAGTTTAATTTGCAACCTCTGGATTTACATTTGTGGAGCCCCTCCTATGTATACATGAGGGAGATATTATATCCGTTTTACAGATGAAATAACCAAGCTTCAATAAGAACTCACCTGAGGTTGCTTAGTAGCAAGTAGCAAAACCAAGATTTGCACTTGTATTCTTACCCCCAGAGTCTACACATTTACTGAAAATGTAGTTGTTCATTTTTTACTTTTAACTTTGGTTTCATCTATTATTGAGTAAAAAATTACTACTTACCTCTGGTTGAGTTCTGATTAGTTTCTTTGTGACTTATTTTGGTGGAATAACCCCTGGTCTCCAAACTCTATTGATTTTGCATCCCTAGCAGTGAAAAAGAAAAAAATGCATAATGCATACGTACATTATTTATTGGTAAATAATAAACTTGTACTCTATTACTATTATGTACATTTTAAAACATATGTGTTTAAAAGTCTTAAAGAATAAGATTGTATATATGCATATATTCCAGAATTTTCTCTCCACACTGCAGAAAATTATGTTGTAGGTATTGCACACCCTATCTTGGCAGCCAACAGATTAAGTGATGCCTGGACAATGATTCTGCCTGAAAGCATTTTCATATCAGAGACTGCCAATTTTGTATCCAATAAATTGTCCCTTCTAGATAAAGGATTCAGGAGAAAGATCACCTGATTTGCCCACACTATGGAAAGACAGCAGAAAGTTCTCCATTGTTGGAAAAGGTATTGTCTCTCTGTAGCCATGTTTAAAAGACTGTATTCTAAAACCTTCTATGGCTGTGAACTTCAAAATAGCCAAAGGCATCTTTTATCCCTATTAAGGCCTGGGATTCGCCTTTGGTGAGTTTAGGTTCTTTTCAAACATCTAGTTTTGACTGTGGATTTAATGCAGAGAAAAGCAGTACCCTCCTGGGTCTCAGTTTCTCAGTCTGGGATGTGGGGTCCCTACCTCACAGGACTTCTGCTGTGATTAACAAATTTGTGGTTTTAACTATTTGGACAAAACAAGTACTGAGAGAGGCTGTTAATGTTGAATCAGTGTGAAATGTGTTTGTGGATTGGTGCCAGCAGTTTTCCCAGAATTCTGGTACTCTAAAGAAAGAATGTCAATTGAGTGTGCTTTTGAAGGCTTGCTTTGCGCCTGCTCAAAGGTCACACCGTGGTATTTCTCTAAATAGAGTTGTTTACATGTGGAGGGATAGGTTTTTCTTTCTAAAAGCTTATCCATGTCCTTTGACCTCCTTCCCATCAACTTGTGTGATCTGAGTGAAGCTTTTTTCTGGAGCATCCTCTGTTTGGAATGTTCTTTTCTGCCCTCCCTTAACCTCCTTATTTCCTTAGTTTGTCCTCAAGGCCCAAATGGGATGCCACATTCTTCACAATCCTACCACCACTAGGTTGACGTAATCTTTCCCTCTCATGCACTTTGAAAAAATCAGAGTGTAGCATTGAGGGAATGCAAGGGAACACGTTTGACACACCCCTTGTGGACTCCACAGAAGCAAAGCCTTGTGTGTGCGCGTGGCATCGTTGGGAATGCAATAGAGATACATCAAGTTGTTCATGTAAAATGTGAAACATATGCTGCATCTCTGTTCTGGAATATTTTCTTTTATTACGAAAGAAATGCTAGGCTGTGACTTGTGCCTGTAATCCCAGCACTTTGGGAGGCCGAGGCAGGCGGATCACCTGAGGCCAGGAGTTCGAGATCAGCCTGGCCAACATGGCAAAACCCCATCTCTACTAAAAATACAAAAATTAGCGAGGCATGCTGGCATACACTTGTGATCCTAGCTACTCAGGAGGCTGAGGCAAGAGAATTGCTTGAACCCAGGAGGCGGAGGTTGCAGTGAGCCA
>CAUYLG010079160.1:0-14379 GCA_963573385.1 Cacajao melanocephalus | reverse complement strand
GCAATCATTAAAAAATCTGGAGACAATAGATGCTGGAGAGGATGTGGAGAAATAGGAACATTTGTACACTGTTGGTGGGAGTGTAAATTAGTTCAACCATTATGAAAGACAGTGTGACGATTCCTCATGGACCTAGAAATAGAAATTCTATTTGACCCAGCAATCCCATTACTGGGTATATATCCAAAGGATTACAAATTGCTCTGTTATAAAGACACATGCACATGTATGTTCATTGTGGCACTCTTTAGAATAGCAAAGACCTGTAACCAACCCAAATGCCCATTGATGATAGACTGGACCAGGAAAATGTGGCACATATACACCATGGAATACTATGCAGACATAACAAAACAATGAGTTCGTGTCTTTTGTAGGGACATGGATGAATCTGGAAACCATCATTCTCAGCAAAGTGACACAAGAACAGAAAATCAAACACTGCATGTTCTCACTCATAGGCAGGTGTTGAACAATGAGAACACATGGGCACAGGGAGGGGAGCATCACACACTGAGGTCTGTGGTGGGGGACTAGGGGAGGGACAGTGGGGGGTGGGGAGTTGGGGAGGGTTAACATGGGGAGAAAATGCCACATATAGGTGATGGGGATGGAGGCAGCAAACCCCATTGCCATGTATGTACATATGTAACAATCCTGCATGTTCTTTACATGTACCCCAGATCCTAAAATGCAATAATGTATATATATACATTAAAAAAAGAAAATAAATATCAGTTGTTTAAGCCAATAAAAAAAGAAAAAGAATATTGATGTGACACTTGTATTAACTATCACAAATATTTTATATCTAATGTGCTTATAAAAATAAATGGTACTTTTCTGCTTTGACAAATATGTTTTATATGAAAAATTAAATAGAGTAAAATATCACAAAGGAATATATAATATATAGAATATAAATTAACATGAGTTTATGTGTGTATGATATATATGCTGTTATAAGTTAGCTTGTGTCTCTCTCTCTTTACATATGTATATAAATAATTTGGTGTTCAAATAATTATGAAATGATAGAGTTTAAGAAATAGAATTAGTAGTTTGTATCTAAGTTATAAGGACAATAAATATAAATGGGCTATTAGTATATTAAATATGCTTAATACTTAATGTAAAAATTTTAATTAATAAGATAACCCTTTTTTCATCCTGTTAGCAGATTACTGAAGAAGTACAAAATGGTAGAGTTTGGGGAAAGTTTTATTTTTTAGTTAGATCACAAACTTACCTATGGTTTAGATAGTAATTTTCCTTTACTATATCTCACAAAAGTTACTCACACATGTACATTAGGATATGGTCCATAAAGGCCAAAAAATGCCACTGAAATGCTTACTTTCAAGTGGTTAATTTTATTATGTAATTTCACCTCATTTTTTAAAAAATTAGAGGGACAAAAAGGCAAAATCCAATTTTTCTTGTGGTTGTTTTTAAAAGCTTTTAATTTCTGGCAATTCTTTTTAACACCCAGCAATTGTCACATTTTCATTTTAGATATTATTTTTTATCACAATATGAAGAGATTTGAATTCAGTAGCAATCATGGAAATGTAAATTTAAAAAACCATAGCAGGTATTTTTCCCTTTTTATAAATATTATAATGAATAAAAATGTCCAACCTTTACAAAAATTGTGAAGAAAAAACTACCCTCAGACACAGGAGGTGGGTTTCTAATTTTGCAACATTTTTGTGAGCAATTTGGCAGCAACCACCAAATTAAAAATGTGTTCATAAACCTACAGGAGGACTATATAAAAATTCTGAAAATTATTCAGAATATATATTTCAAAGAAAATTTAAGTATAACACAATGAATGATTCCATGATTTAATAATATCTACCTATCTGTTTAAATGTACATACAAAAATAATCTGGGAGGATACACATTATTTGACTAATAATAATTATCTGCTGGTAAGTGAGAGTGGGGAAGGAAGGGGCAGAAATTACCTGAAATCAAAAAGAAATAAAAATACATACCTTTTTTGTGGTAGGCAGAAAAACAGCTCCCAAAAGATATCCATGTGAAAATCCTGTGACTCTGAGAATATATTACTTTGCACAGCAAAAGGAATTTGGCAGCTGTGATTTAACTAAAGATCATGAGATGGAAATATTATCTGTTTGCATCTAATGTAGTCACAAAGGACCTTATAATGTGAAAGAGGAAGATAGGCGAGTCAGGGTCAGTGATGATGTGAATACAAAAGCAAAGGTCACAATGATGTGAGAAAGACACATCTGGCTTTGAAGATAGAGGGGTGATGTGCCAAGGAATGCAGGAAGTCTCTAAAAACTGAAAAAGGCAAGAAGTAGATTCTTTTCTACTGCCTTCAGAAGGAACACACCCCTGCAGACACCTTGATTTTTGCCCCATAATACCCTTTTTAAGCTTCTGACTCATAGAAATGTAAGATAATAAATTTGTTTGTTGTAAGCCACTAAGTTTGTGGTAAGCAGTAAGGCAAGAATCCAATTTTTAAATAAATTATGCTGTGTTTATAGTATTTATACTATGCACTTTACAATTATTTAAATATTAAATATTTATATATCTAGTAGACAAATTGCTAATAGAAAGAAAGCAAATTGTAATTTACTTACAGGCATGTGTACAAGTATTTAAATATATGATTCATTTAAATACATACATATTTTTATATGCACACTACAGTGCTAATCATATTTGCTTTTAGAAAGCATATGCATTGGCATTTTCTGAAAATTTTACACTGAGCACATCATGTGCAATTTTATGCCATAAAAGGTATAAGTAACAAATAGTCATGTGATGACTTATTACAAATAATAGTTTGAAAGATCTACACTGATTTTATTTCAAAGTAGTTCACAGTAGCATAAGAAATTAGTGGGATTTTATTTGTTTTTTTGTTTTTCGAGACAGGGTTTCTCTGTCACCCAGGCTGGAGTGCAGTGCTGCTGTCATTGCCCACTACAGCCTTGAGCTCATGGGCTCAAGCTGTTCTCTCACTGATAGGCTAATAGTTTATCTCATAACAATCGGGAATAGTATAGGCACGTACCACCACACCTGTTTTTGTTTTTTTTTTTTTGAAGAGATAGTATCTTGCTACTTTGCCGAGGCTGGTCTTGAACTCCTGGCTTCAAGTGATCTTCCCATCTTGGCCTCCCAAAGCTCTTACAGCCCTGAGCCACCATGCTTGGCCAGAAGGTAGTCTTACACACAGATTTAGAAAAGAGTTAAATGGGAAAAAAATGCTGAGAAATAATACAAGAAGAGATGTGGGGAAAAAAAATGAATTGTGAATCACTGAAAATAGGCTGAACCTGTGGTTAGTCAGTGAGATCATTAAACAATTGGCCATAGGTAAAATTGTCACATATAATGCTTTTTATTGTTCCACTTAGATAAAGTATAAAATGTATTGCAAATTGTATCTTATATACCGGGGAGCCTCTGTTAATAAGATACCAGAGCCTCTGTTACTAGGTTATCAGAGAAAATGATGACAGTAATCAGGATTATAACAACATTAAAGTTTTATCTGATAAGTATGTAGAAAAAATATGGCCTTATATTGCCATTTCTTATACTGTGTATAAAGGTTTAGTAAGAATTAATGTTCTTAGAACATTATGTTTAACTGATAGAATCCAACAAATCTGCTAAATTATCTAAGAAATTCTAATGTATTACCTACAGGTTCCTTTTAGCTTATAAACATCATCATGCTCTTTGTGAATAAAGTTGATTTCATTTCTCCCTTAAAATTTTTTATATATATTGCATTATTGTCCTGTTGTAAGATTACATTTATAGGAAATGACTTCTATAAAATGTTGAATAGAACTGGTGATGGTAGGTATCCCTTTCTTATTCCTGATCTCAGGGAGAAGGTTCTCAGTATTTCCACACTAATCATAATACTCTCCAGTTCTTCAGGTTATTTTTAAAATAATAAGTGACTGGTAACATTTATCAAAAGGTTTCTCTATCTATATTGATATGACACAGTTGTGTTCCTTTTTTGTTAAAATTGTTTGATATCTAAGTTTTAAATCTGCAATAACTCAGTTTTTTGTTAAACCCAAATTGTTCAGGGCACATGAATAGTGCTATAAGATATATCATGTCTGATGTATTTTAGGATTTCATTTGTCAGAAATAAACTTGCTTTTTCCATAGGTTTTGTAAACAATGATGAATGTAAAGAAATCACAGTAATTTTTGTTATTAGTGTTTACCACAGATATATAAAGCAAACCTAATCTTCTCTTATAATGTGCCTTATAGTTTTGTGTAAAGTTTACATAGATCTCATAAAACATTTTGGGGTGTGCCTTTGCCCTTTCTATCCTGAGGAAGATGTGTAAAATTGATTTTATTTCTTTCTTCATTTTATGGAAAAGTTCATGAGGACCAGGAAATAGAAATTATTTTTAGGAAGGATTTTCACTAGGCAAAATTTCATTGATTGATATTGGACTATTTGTATTTCTTAACGGTTTTGGTCTTATATGTGTTTAACTCTGAATTTCATCATTTTGTATAATTTCAAATATATTGAAATGAATTTGCTTATATAGTATGTGTACATTTCCAAGTTTAATAATAATTATCCTGTCTACATTCTGGGTATTGGTAATGTGAGCCTTCTTTGCTTCTTGACTAGTCTTGCCCTAAGTTTATCTTCATTTATTTTTTTATTTTACCATTTTATAAAAATGAAAACCAACTTTTGAATGTGCAGATCTTCTCTTCGTAATTTTGTTCAAAATTTCTTCTCTTATTTTTGTGTTACTGTTTCATTTGTATTATTTTGATACTAAATGACCACTTGTTTTTATTTCTTTAAGGCTGATTATCAGATCTTAAATTTTCCAGATTTCTTCTCCTGAATTAAATGCTGTATAATTTCCTTTAGACATATACTTTGGTACATCCTACACACAGTTTGTGAACAGTTTCATGAAGATATATTTGATTTAAAATAATCTGGACATCATTTAAATTAACAATATAAGTGTTACAATGTACATATACTTGTGAAACAATATCCACAATCAAGAAAATGTGAACATTTCCCACTTTCAAGATTCCTTCAACGTCTTTATATTTCTCCCTTCTCAGTCCTGCTCAAGCTCCCACCCATTTCCCATGAATTAAACATTCTTACATGTATCTTTGTATGGACATGTAATTTTATTTTGCTTGGATACACTTCAAGGAATGGAATGGCTGGAGCATATGATTGGTGCATCTTTAAATTATTTTAGAAAATGTTAATACTTTGCTGTCTGATTATACCAAGGTACATCCAACCAGCAGTATGTGAGACTTGCAGTTGCTCTACATCCTTTCCAGTCCTCAAAATGGTCAATATTATCTTTTATTGTGTAAATTTAAGGTGTTCAACATCATGGTCAGTATTTTTAACTGTCCCTCTTCCGAGTGTATAGTGATATCTCACTGTCACTCCAAATTACAGGGGTGTAACTAAGTCATTGTTCTTTCTTTCATAGGCATGCCAATAAATGGAGAAAATGGATTGCAGTCCTGATGCTAATCCTATAATTCCCATTTATATCTTGCATGTATGATTGTTTTGTATTGCAATCTGAATTATCTGTATTAAATACTTTGGAGATAATTGGAGGCTAGCAGTTATTTATAATACTTTTGGTTTTAAGAGCCTGTTAATATGGAAATAGTTTATCTCATGACAATCGGAAATTAAGACACTTGGTCTCAGATTTTGTCAGCATTGTTCTCTTTCTGACACACATAGACATTTAGATCATAGCCCCTGAGGAATGACAAATGAACCACTAGGTTTTTCAGAACCTCTTCTCATTGGTGTACACTCAGGTCCAAGTGTGTCTCCTGGGATGGTGAAACTGCTGAAAGCTCTCATCAGTTGCTTAGCTTCTCAGTTTCTCAGTCACTTTTAAATTAGCAAAACTGTCAAGTATAAAAGGGGTACCAAATTTGAGTATCCCCACCTAGAATGATCTTATTCAGACCCTGTCTGTTCAAATACTTATTTTCTTGCATTTGTGGTGCTTTCTAACACATGTTTTTGAAGCTTCCTTTTCCCAGTTTTTCTCAGCATGGTTGGGTTGTAAGATCTGCACAACCACTATTTCTTAAAATACATTTATAATTTGTAGTTGTTTTTTTCTGTAGCTAATTACCCATATACCCATATAGATATATACGGGTAATTATATATAATATATAACATATATGTATATAACATATAATATATGTACATATATAATTATGTATATTTATATATATAAACATCTCATATATATAAAATCTGTATTTTGTATAAAGATGTTGAAGGAATCTTGGATATGTGAGCTAGATGTTCACATTTTTTTTCTTTATTTTTTTTGAGACAAGAGTCTTGTACTGTAGCCTAGGCTGGAGTACAGTGGTGCGATCTTGGCTCACTGCAACCTCCGCCTCCCCGGTTCAAGTGATTGCCCTGCCTCAGCCTCCTGAGTAGCTGGGATTACAGGTGTGCATTACCATGCCCAGCTAATATTTTTGTATTTTTAGCAGAGACAGGGTTTCACTATGTTGGCCAGGCTTGTCTAGAACTCCTGACCTCAGGCAATCCGCCCACCTTGGCCTCCCAAAGTGTTGGGATTATAGGCATGAGCCACTTCATTTTCTTCATTGTGGATATTTCTTTACAAGTATACACACATGTATACATGTAATATATGTAAGTACATATATACAGTATATATATGGTGTGTGTATATATGAAATATACATATATATATTTTAGGGCAAATGATTGTCCCAAGGAGAGTATCATTTTTCATTTCATTCTATTTCATTTAAATATTTCATTATTTACTCCCTAAATATTTCTTCAGTTCACAACATGTATCTGGTATGGACCATATGATGTTAGTACTTCATCGATGTACAACCTAGTGAAAAAAATATGAGTTAATAAGGAGTATTCATTAAAGATAAACTTTGGGGTAATTTGCTATGTAGCCACAGTACCAGAAGGAACTTACATTTTCTTGTATCATATTTAACTCTTGCTCCAGGAATTGGCCTATGATTCTTTAAGTTATTTTTGCCTACTTTGAATTATGATAATACCACCCCATGTAAATACAATCTCACAACACTACAATTCAACCAATCCCCTTTCATTTATGCTCTTGTCAAATATTTCACATATACAATACTATTTACCATTTTTGGTTCATAGAGTCAGATACATTTCAAAAGTAAATAATAGTTGTCTTTTTCCCTCTCCAGTGCTCCTCTTTCCTTCCTGTAGTTCTTAATTTCCATGAGGTGTCATTTTCTTTCATCCTGAATATCCTACTGTATTACTTATATTTCAGGTTGTCAAGCAACAAATTGGCTCAGGTTTGATTGTGTGGATGTGTCTTATTTCAGTCTCAGTTTGGAAGGATAATTTTGCCAGATGATTTTGAGTTGACGGTTTTATTATTTTTTTCCTTCAACATTGGAAAAATGCTGCCACATTTTCTCCAGTCTCCATGGATTCTGTTGAGAAGGAAGCCATTATTAGCGCATTCTTGCATTGCTATAAAGATATACCTGAGACTGGGTAATTTATAAGGAAAAGAGATTTAATTGGCCCATGGTTCCACGGGCTGCAGGAAGCATGGTGGTATCTGCTTCTGGGGAGATCTCAGGGAGCTTTGACCTATGGTAGAAAACAAAGCAAGAACAGTAGTCTTACATGGCAGGAGCAGGACAGAGAGAGGCGAGGTGCCACACACTTTTGAACAACCAGATCTCTCTAGAACTTAGTCACTATACAGTACCATAGGGGATGGTGCTGAACCATTCATGAGAACTCTGCCCCCATGTTCCAATCACCTCCCATGAGGTCCCAACTCCAACACTGGGGATTGCAATCAAACTTGAGATTTGGGGGAGACAAAGATTCAAATGATACCAGAAGCCATTATTCCCAGGTAGGTAATTTAAATCATCATTCCCAAGTAGGAAATTTGTCTGTATTCCTCTAGAAATTTTAATTTCTTAAAAACATTTGTCTCTCAGTAGTTCAAGTGTGATATGCCCATGTGCACATCTGTTTCTATTTAACCTGCTTTGATTTCAGTGATCTTGGATCTGCAGTTTGGCTTTATTTAACAAAACATGGGAATATTTGGTCACTTTTCTTCAAAACATGGTGTTTTTTTTTTCCTGCCTCATTCCTGTACCTCATCAACTTGCACTCTACATAAACATTTGTTAAATGACCAGATATTTTGTCTACTCTGGCTAGGCCAGAACCCCACAGTCTTTGAACACTACAAGACCTCTGGTATTTTTGATCTTCATTAAACCTCACATTCACTCCCTGCTGGGTCTTGATGAGTCTTCTGCACATATGCAGCCTAGTCCTTTAACAAGGACCTATTTCGAACTCCCACACTGACTTCTGTCCTTGTTCTGTGCATAGCTCCCCCGTCTTCAGTGCCCTACCAGGTAAATCACAGCTGCATTAACAGCCCCCAAATATCCATCTCTGTCTCATCAGTGCAGTAACACCACCATGCTCTGCCTGGTCTCAAACTCCCTGCCACAGGAGAATTTTCGCCACCCACAGGGCCTAGGCAAGTATAAAGCTCTCACCCTGACAATACCTTATGTCCGTGAGAAACTCTCACACATTGTTCCTGGCAGGACAAATTAAAGTCAAAACTCTGGCAAAGTTTTGGCAGGTTCTATTAAGCTGAATATATCCATTCAGTATAACACAGTAATTCTCTCAGACATATAATCATCCTAAAAATTAACATATGCCAAATGGCATGTAGAAACACTAATTCCTAATAGCCTAAACTGGATACAACCTGGAAATTAAATCACCATCTCTAAAAATGGGTAAAATATGGTATATCACACAATGTAATACCATTCAGCAATGAATATGAACAAACTTCTGCATACAACTTAGATAAATCTCATGGCCATAACACTGAGCAAAAGAATTCACACACACGCACAAATAATATTGTCTGAACTATTTATGTGAATTTCCAAAACAGGTGTGCAGGTGTGTGGTTACAAAGAGTTGTGTTTTGAAACCAGACTCACATGAATGGTAGATCTTACACCAAATTTTATTTGTGATTTAAGTAATAGAGGCAAACATCCAGTCAAAATATAAAACATTATTTTTTTGGAGGTCATGAAAGCATCAGAAACAGTCCCTACTAGTGTCACTTTTCTTCCACATCAGGATGTAATTTTGTTTTACAATAAAAGATGAGTTATGTTTAGTAATGTTTGTGAAAATATTATTTTAAAAAGTGAGTCATTTAATTTTTTGGCCCATCCCATTTTACATTGTTAATTATCCAGTCTCCATTAATTATACTATATTTTATTCTCCAGCCAGTGAATCTGCATAGATCCATAACTTCCAGGGTTGTTGATAATAAACAACCTAGACAGACAAAGTACATCCTGGTAAAACAGTAATATCTATTAGCATGTTTACAAAGAGATATTATGTCAGCACATTTACTAGGAAGTCATTAACTTTTATCAGGCATTCCCATTAGAGAATAAATAGTTACAAGCCTGCTCTTTATTCCATTCTTTCAGAGCAGGAAAAGTCAGTTTAAGTTGTTAGGAGTCAGAGCTGTGGTTAACTATAAGGAAAAGGAAAGACATAATTATGGGAGGTAGCAAAAAGGGTTTTTTTTTTTTTTAATTCTTCTGGTAGTCTGACTGTTTCATTCTCCATCTGAGTGTTATTTATACAGCTATGTTCTTTTTGGCTAACTACATGGATCTGGTCAGTTGGTGGTTTTTCACTTTTCTCCATTTGTATTATGCTTTGAAGGATAAATAAAAACCACATATAGATACAATAAATATAACCTAAAATAATCAAGGGAATGATCAACACCAAAATTTTGGGATGGGTGTGTGTGTGTTTGCATATGTTTTTCTAGGAGGAAGAAGAGTGATATAATTGGGAAAGTGTATACACGTGTCCCCTAAGGCCTTGGTCATATTATCTTTCTGGTGGAAATATAGTTTTTTTTTTCATTAATATTATTTATGTTTCAAATATATAACAGACATATATTTCTAATAAAATAATTCAAAAACTTCTAAATGTAGTTTTCAATTAAAATTATTTCCTTTGTGTAAGGCAAAGGGTACATCATTTGAATGACAATAGAAGAAAACCAAGTAAAAGGAATAAGAGGTAGAAAAAATATTATAAAAGTCAAAAATATTCCAATTAAAATTATTGTTTTCTTATTCCAATTTTAAAAATATTAAGTTGGGCACAGTGATGTGCACCTGTCATCTCAACTACTTGGGTGGCTGAGGCAGGAGGATCACTTGAGCATTGGAGTTCGACGCAAAAGTAACCTGCAAATGCACTTGTGAATAACCACTACACTCCAGCCTGGGCAACATAGACAGACTTGATCTCTAAAAAAATTAAATTGAATTAAAATTAAAATACTATAGTAACCAAAAAGATCTGAATTGTATACAAATTAAAATGATTTAAGCATATTCCTAATGAAAATTTCAAAATGGTTTGTTCTGCTACTTGGCAACTTGAACCTAATGTTGACTTAGATGAGAAATTACATGAGAACTGGAAAGATATCTATTGATATAAAATAATAAAATGAAACCTATGTTACCTGTAGCAAACTATTTTATTTCTATGCTAGTTATACAATAACATCTGCTTTTAGAAAGCATTTTATATCAATGATAATTTATATAGCTTAATTTCTTAATGAACATTAAAAATACATATATATTTTATATATCTGGTCATAGATGTTTGTAAGGGGTATGAAATGATACTAGATTTTTGAAACTTTATTTAAAATTCCTTAGAAGAGTTTTAAGTTATATTTTCTTTACACAGTACTTCCATTTCCAGGATTGGACAGATCCTCAGAGAAGTGCATAAAGGTATAAGTACAAAAAAGGGAATAGATAAATTGTCAAATAAATTATAATATGTCCATACTATGATTACTTTCCAGCTTTTGCAATCACTCAGGTATGCCTATATTTATTTACAGAATGCATCTCCAAGACATATTGCTAAAGAAAAAAAAAGTACATTGTGATTTCATTTCAATCATGTGCACAAATATATACATCTATTATATATTTATGTCCATATACAAACTTTACTGCTAATTGTGTTTACATCTGAGAATGAAATATGTTTCTGTACTTTTTCAAAACTTTATAACAAGCACACTCTGTATTTTCAACTACCTAAAAAATTATAGAAATATGTACCTGATGGCCTATGACTAGTGATTGTTTTGAATATCTGCTCTTTGCTTTTTGTTTTTATTTTTAAAGTAGTAGAGAACAGGATGAAAAGTTATACTTGAAGAAAGGATAATTAGAAAACAGAAAGGAAAGACACAGTATAAGCACAATATAAGCAGGTTATGCAGAGATAATTTATTTGTGAATCACTTTAAAAAGCTGACCTCTAAATAGTTAGTGAAATTATTATACAAGGGGTTATAAGTAAAATTGCTACAAGGAATGACCTTTTATTGTTCAACTAGAATTAACTGTCACATATATTACAAAGGTTGTCTTATATTAGGTGTACCTGTTCCCATATTAGAAAAAAATGACAATAATAATCAGTGTTGTAATGACTCGTTTCATATGTGTATATGAATACCCTTACAAATATAATTTTATCCAGTAGATTTGTTGTGCCCTTTCTCCTGATGTGTATAAAAACCTTATGAAGGATTGCTATTCTCAGAAAAATGCATATGTTAATTAACTAGATTTAGTCATTTCACAATACATATTTCAAAACATCATGTTGTACATGATAAATACATACAATTTTATCTTTCAATTAAAAACATGAAGTAGGCTGGACGCGGTGGCTCACACCTGTAATCCCAGCACTTTGGGAGGCCGAGGCAGGTGGATCACCTGAGGTCAGGAGTTCCATGCCAGCCTGGCGAACATGGTGAAACTCCATCTCTACTAAAAATACAAAAATTAGCCAGGTGTGGTGGCACATGACTGTAGTCCCAGCTACTTGGGAGGCTGAGGCAGGAGCATCTCTTGAACCCAGGTGACGAAGGTAGCAGTGAGCCAAAATCATGCCACTACACTCTAGTCTGGGCGACAGAGCAAGACTCTGTCAAGAAACGAAACAAAACAAAACAAAACATGAAGTAACAGAAAACTAAAACGCATTTATATTTAACTGTATAACAGGACCATCATCAATGGTAGAGAACCACTTAGGTACCATCTAAATTAGTGAATGGTGTATATTCCCTGATTGTCATATTGCAAAAGAAAACAAAGCACATTGTAATTGCATATATTGAAAATGAAGCATATAGTCTATAAGAAGAAACAGCTTCCAGAAGCAATTTCTTAAAGCACAGTGCTCAATTTGTGTGTGATTACATCTCAGAGAAATCATAAAAATATTTGTGATATGGACCAGATTAGAGCCCAGTTATAGCGTATAATTCAAATTTTAGGAAATGAGTCTGATAATTTTGAATGTTTGCCTCCAATTTAAAGAGAGGCACACTTGTTGGTAAATGGTATATTGAATACGGAAATAGCATAGTGCACTGCTCAGGACTGGGTTACAGAAGGATGATCTTTGATTCGATTCTGTTGTTCTCTTTATAAACTTGGGAAAATCTCTTTGCTTCTGTGACCTTAGTGCCTTTTTTACTAACATGGAAAGCAAAACCAAAGTACTTCCATTCCATTTACCACATATAGGGCAAAAACCTGCACATGATTTCCAGTATTCGATAAAAATACTAATATTTAAATATTCAGTGAATTATACACCCTCTGTATAAGCATGCTATTTTGAAGTCATCATAAAAATAATTCTCCCTGTGGTTTACAAGATTCATTCTTGAATAATAGGGTATATGAAAATTCAGTAGATGATCTCAGATGTTAAAATACAAAGTGTAGCTGTCAGAGGTCATCAACCTGTCTTTAATTTCCTGATAGAATATCATCACCAAGTTACTGTATAACTCATGCAGGAACTCTAATGGCAGGAAATCGATGTCCCAGATTGCCCTATTCGTTCACCAATAGGTCTTTTTTCATTCTATCTGACTGTAATCGAACTTTCTGTTAATTCTCTCCATTAGTTCAATTTTTAAATTTAATGATTTATAGAATATACTGAATTACTACTGGGATTTGACTTGGGTTTATGTCAAATGGGATTGCATATGCCTCAAAGTGGAAAGAATTGATCACTTTAAAAAACTACATCTTCCATTTAATAAACATTGTTCACCATTCAGTTGTTAATATCTTGATTTAATTCATCTGAATAATTTTCTAGTTTGCTATGTAAAGATATTGTTCAGCTTTCATTAAAATTTTACCTAAGATTTTGATAATCTTGGAATTGTTGTAAACAGTATTTTTAATTAATTTAATCTTCTAATTATTTGTTGCAGGAATTTAGAAATAAAGTTAGAGTTTATTTTTATATTAACCATATATCCAGTAATTGCTAAATTTATTAATACTAATATATACACTGATGTTAGTTTAGAAATATAAATATTCAGTATTTGAATAATGGCAGTTAATTTCTTCCTTTCCAGTCCATATGATTTTTCTTCTTTTTCTTGTATTATTGCCTATATAAATGTTAAATAGAACTGGTGATAGTAGGAATCTTTTTCTCATCCCTGATCTCAGGGAAAGATTTGAATATTTCAGCTACAGTTTTATGATTTTTTTTCTAATATTAAGTGGGTGATATGTTAGTTTTGCATTTATTATATAATCACATTATTAGATATTTCTATGTTTTACTGAAGTTTTCTGATTTCAAAGTGTTAATGTAACAATAATTCATTCTGGGATAAAACCTAATTTATTTTATTTATAGTATATCAGATTTGATGTAACTTTGGATTCAGTTTATTAAAATTATTTTTTCATTTGTTCACGGGATATATATAAACTTTTCATGTGACATCTTTGTCAGTTTGATGTAAAGTTTATACGGAACTCTTTTTTTTTTTTTTTTTTTGAGACGGTGTCTTACTCTGTCACTCAGGCTGGAGTGCAGTGGTGTGATCCCGGCTCATTGCAACCTTCGCCTGCCAGGTTGAAGCAATTCTCCTGCCTCAGCCTCCTGAGCAGCTGGTACTACAGGTGTGCACCACTGTGGGGGACCGGCACGTCTGCCGGGGGGCTCCCGACCTGTGGGAGACCTCACCCCAACTCGGAGATGTTCACTACCTGGAGGAGAGAGTGCGCGGAAGAAAACACAGATAGACAGTGGGGTCTGGAGGGCTACTCAGGCA
>CAUYLG010079158.1:0-31285 GCA_963573385.1 Cacajao melanocephalus | reverse complement strand
CGTCCGCCCTCCCCCCGTCGTGTCCCCGGCCCCCCGGGCCTCCCCGGTTCTGCCGCCCTTTTCCACCCCCCCCCCCCTTTTTTTTTTTTTTTTTTTTTTTTTTTGAGATGGAGTCTTGCCCTGTCCAGGCTGGAGTGCAGTGGTGTGATCTGGGCTCTCTGCAATCTCCACCTCCTGGGTTCAAGGGATTCTCCTGCCTCAGCCTCCCAAGTAGCTGGGATTACAGGCGCCCACCACCTAATGTGATGGCCCTGCTAATTTTTGTATGTTTAGTAGACACGGGGTTTCACCATGTTGGCCAGGCTGGTCTCCAACTCCTGACCTCCAGTGATCTGCCCACCTTGGCCTCCCAAAGTGCTGGGATTACAGGCGTAAGCCACCGCGCCCGACCTTGATGCATCCTTTTTCAACATCACCCTCCTTTCCTGAAGCCTCTCCCTTCTTCCACAGTCTCCCACCTCCCTCTCTAACCCTTTCCCTGTGCCCCAACCTGGGTCAGGAAGGGCGACTGCAGGTGGAGGAACCGGGACACAATGTAGAGCGCGAAGAGGTGGCGGTCCACTCCCTGCCCGCTCATGGCTGCCTTCAGCAGAGCCTGGTGCTTATCCACTGCCACGCGGAACAGGGCGAGGCACTGTGGGTCCTGGGGTCCCCAGGTCATGGTCACAGGTCATGGAAAGACAAGAAGTCGACTTAGTGCTGGGCCCGCAGCATACCTGGCCTCAACCCAGCTTGCCACATCCCTGCAAGGTGGAAATATCAACCCCATTTTACAGATGGGGAACTCAGGCTTAGAGAGGGGAAATCATGTGTCCAGGTTCACACAGCCAGGGGAGCCAGGAGGGTTCCTAGGTGTGCCTGGCCCCAGAGCCCAAACTCCTTCCACAGAACCACAATACCTGTAGGTGTGGGGCAAGGGCGCAGAGGTGCAGGGCAGGTGGGATCTGAGCAGAGAGGGTACAGGAAATGTCAAAGGAAGGTCATAAGGTCACGTAGAGGTTAAATGGGCAGAATTACGTTGCAGAAATGGAGTTCTGGCCAGGCACTGTGGCTCACGCCTGTAATCCCAGCACTTTGGGAGGCCGAGGCAGGGAGGTGGGGGGGATCACCTGAGGTCAGGAGTTCGAGACCAGCCTGGCCAAAATGGTGAAATCCCATCTCTGCAAAAAAACTAGCTGGGCATGGTGGCACATCCCTGTAATCCTAGCTACTCGAGAGGCTGAGGCAGGAGAACTGCTTGAACCTGAGAGGGGGAGGTTGCAGTAAGCTGAGATCATGCCACTGCACTCCAGCCTGGGTGACAGAGCAAGATTCTGTGTCAAAAAAAAAAAAAAAAAAAAAGAAAGAAAGAAATGGGAGGCCGGGCTTGGTGGCTCATGCCTGTAATCCCAGCCCTTTGGGAGGCCGAGGCGGGTGGATCACAAGTCAGGAGATCGAGACCATCCTGGCCAACACGGTGAAACCCCATCTCTACTAAAAATGCAAAAAATTAGCCAGGCATGGTGGCACATGCCTGTAGCCCCGGCTATTCAGGAGGCTGAGGCAATAGAATTTCTTGAACCCAGGAGGCAGAGGGGTTGCAGTGAGCCGAGATCGCGCCACTGCACTCCAGCCTGGGCAACAGAGAGAGACTTAGTCTCAAAAAAAAAGAAATGGGGTTCCTTCTTGGGTGCTCCCCCAGTGCCCTGTGAGACCACCATGAAAGCAGATATCACACTGATGTCTCCCCCATCAGTGAGCTCTTTGAAGTCAGAGGCCAGTTCTGATTCAGCCCTTGTCCCTTGTGCCCATCATGGAGCCTGGCTTCAGTAGTTCCCATCAGTGTTTGCAAGTGGTTGAGTGAGAACATGAAAATGACTGAAGCCTCCAGCGAGGCCTACACCCACTGTCTTTTCTTTGTCCTCCATGGCTCTCACAAAGCTGCATGCCTCCCTCGTGCAAGACCGCACCGTCTCCGTCCGGCCTTCCAGGAACAAGCGCGTCATGGCTGACTCGTAAGTCAGGCAGAATTGACCCCTGTCCTGGGGGACAAGGAGGAGAGGAGGCTGTCAGTCGGGCTCAAGAAGTCATACAGACTTGACCCATCTCTGTCCAGACCTCCACCCTCCTCCAGCCAGCCCAAGAATGATTGGGAGAGAGAATTCAAGATGGTAGACCCACAATGGCCATGACCACGAGGAACTGCGGAGGGGCAGGTTGTGGGGCTCGGGTGGACCGAGATCCTGAGGGGGCTGTGGTTGGGGAACCCAACTGACCCGGAAGTGGGCCAGTTGCAAGGCGATCTGGATGAAGCTGTCTGAAGAGAGGTGGCAGCGTCTGATGAAACTTTTGCCGAACAGGGAGAATGGAAAGACGTGGCAGTCGACATTTTCAGACAAGATCTTGGCTCCCCTCAGGGCTACAGAGATGGAGGAGTGGATCTACAGGGGCGGGAGGGAAGAGGGGTGGCTGGCGTTACAGATGCGGGTAGCGTGAAAGCCAGGAATGAGGCTGGAAGCGAAGGTGGATGTGGAGTTAGGGTTGGGGCAGAACATGGAAATGGGCACAAAGAAGAGAAGAGAACGGAAGGATGAGATTAAAGACGGGGATAGGGACGGGCGCCGTGGCTCACACCTGTAATCCCAGCACTCTGGGAGGCCACGGCAGGCGGATCACCTGAGGTCAGGAGTTCGAGACTAGCCTGACCAACATAGCGAAACCCCATCGCTACTAAAAATACAAAAAATTAACCAGGTATGGTGACGGACGACTGTAATCCCAGCTACTCGGGAGGCTGAAGCAGGAGAATTGCTTGAAGCCAGGAGGCAGAGGTTGCAGTGAGTGGAGATCGTGCCACTGTATTCCAGCCTGGGTGACAAGAGCGAAACTCTATCCCAAAAAGAAAAAAAAAAAAAGGCCCGGTGCGGTGGCTCACGCCTGTAATCACAACGCTTTGGGAGGCTAAGGTGGGCGGATCACCTGAGGTCAGGAGTTTGAGACCAGCGTAGACAACATGGTGAAAGCCCATCTCTCCTAAAAATACACAAATTTAGCCAGGTGTGCTGGCGGGCACCTGTAATCCCAGCTCCTTGGGAGGCTGAGGCAAGAGAATCACTTGAACCCAGGAGTAGGAGGTTGCAGTGAGCAAAGATGGCGCCATTGCACTCCAGCCTGGGCAACAGAGTACGACTCTATCTCAAAAGAAAAAAAAGAAAGATGGGGATAGGAATGGCAGTGCAGACTGGAACAGGATTACAAGAATGCGGTTGGGCCACAGTTGAAGCTGGGGTTGGGGATGGGGATGGAGGTGGGAGTGAGTGGTTTGGGAATGGAACAGGGAAGGGGGATGGGTATGGAAGTGAAGTTGGGCATGGGTTGTGGTTGGAGGTGGGTTGAGTACAGGACGGGGTTAGAGTTGGGTATGGGGTTGGGTACGGGGTTGGGGTTGAATATGGGGTTGGGGTTGGGTATGGGGTTGGGGTTGGGTATGGAATGGAGTAGGATGAACGTGGGATTCAGTTGAGGTGTGGTGGTGGTATTGGGATGGGATTGGCTATGGAGATGAATCTAGAAGGAAAATGGAGTGGGGTTGGTGCTGGGGTTGGACGGCGGTGGTTTTGAGTCTAAAGAGGAAAGAGATGGGGCTGGAGTTGAAGATGGGATTGGTAGCGGGAGGAGGGTTGGAGTTTGGGCTGCGGATGAGGTTAGGGTTGGGGTTAGAGGTTGTGGATGCAGTTGGCCTGATTTGGTGGGTGTGGAAGTGCAGGTTTTAGGTTGGGGGTAGGAATGGGTTTGATTTTCAGGTTGGGGGTGGGGATGAGTTTGGAGTCAAGGTTGGTAATCTTGGGACTTGGAGGAAAGGCCAGAAACCCAGCCTCACCTGGTCTGGAAGGTCCCATTGCAGCCGCTGGGGCTGGGGTAGTGTGGGGTCCGGGTGTCCCTTGCAGTGGCCGTCTGCTGAGTAGCCCAGCTGAAAGCATTCTGTAGCCAGAGTGAACTGTGGGCAAACAGAGGCTGTCAGCATCCCTTCCGCCCTATGGCCTGAGGCCACCTAACCCAGGACCTCTTGTCATACATCCCTTTTTGGGGTATGGGGCAGTCCCTGAGAAACAGAAACCTCTGATGTTCACAGATGGGGCCTCAGGTTCATGTTCATCAAGAACAGGACTAATACCAATACTCAACTGGTGTCTACCATCCCTGTACTTTTTTTTTTTTTGACAGGGTCTTGCTCTGTCATCCAGGCTGGTGTGCAGTGGTGAAATTATAACTCACTGCAGCCTCAAACTCCTGGGTTTAAGCCATCCTTCTCCCTCAGCCTCCCGAGTAGCTGGGACCACAGGCATGCACCACCATGCCTGGCTAGTTTTTGCTTTTTTTTTGGCACAGAGTCTCAGGCTGGGCTGGTGGCTCACGCCTATAATCCTAGCACTTTGGGAGGCCGAGGCGGGAGGATCACTTGAGGTCAGGAGTTCAAAACCGGCCTGGCCAACATGGTGAAATCCCATCTGTCAAAAATAAAAATAAAAATTAGCTGGGCGTGGTGGCGCACGCCTGTAGTCCCAGCTACTTGGGAGGCTGAGGCAGGAGAACTGCTTGAACCCAAAAGGCGGAGATTGCAGTGAGTTGAGATTGAGCCATTGCACTACCGACTGGGCAACAGTGTGAGACTCTGTCTCAAAAAAAAATTAATAATAATAAAAAGAAACAGAGTCTTGCTCTGGAGTCTTGGCTGGAGTGCAATGGCATGGTCTCGGCTCACTGCAACCTCTGCTTCCCAGGTTCAAGTGACTCTCCTGCCTGCCTCCGGAGTAGCTGGGATTACAGGCCCCTGCTACCATGCCTTGCTAATTTTTTTTTTTTTTTTTTTTGTATTTTTAGTAGAGACGGGGTTTCACCATGTCGGCCAGGCTGGTCTTGAACTCCTGACCTTGTGATCCACCCACCTTGGCCTCCCAAAGTGCTGGGATTACAGGCGTGAGCCACTCTGCGCAGCCTGGAGTCCCATTTACCAGCTCATCAAAGGAAAGTCCTCATCCTAGACCCCTTTCTTTGCC
The DNA here is from genome assembly GCA_963573385.1 of Cacajao melanocephalus. Lineage (NCBI taxonomy): Eukaryota > Metazoa > Chordata > Mammalia > Primates > Pitheciidae > Cacajao > Cacajao melanocephalus. The sequence continues at coordinate 26,249 of CAUYLG010079158.1, read as the reverse complement.
GGGTGACCCTGGGCCAGCCTCTGCCTCTCCCTGAACCTCAGTTGTTGTTTTTTTTTTTTTCTGACCCTAAGGCCCTGGAGAGGACAGTCTTCAGAGATAGGGCAGGGGTCCCCAGAACCAGGGAGTGCTGGCCGCCCTACCTCCCACATGTGTCCTGAGATGGGGCAGTCGGCCCAGGAGTGCTCCACGCTGAGCCCCAGCTTCCCATTGGAGAAGACGATTAGGGTGAAGGATTTGTCAAACCAGCTGTCGGGGAGAGTTCAGAGGGGTCACCGAGAGAGCGAGACAGGGAGAACTCGGGGTGCTGAGGGACTTGAGGGGGTTTTCTAGATGCGGAGATGTGGGGAGCCGTCAGGTGCTGGTGTGGGGATCTCCACATCATTGGGGGTCTCTACTGGGGGTCTCCAGTAGTGGCTCTGGAGGTCTCCAAGACATGTCTGAGATTTAGAGTTTGGAGATTTTTTTCTGTCTTTTCTTTTCTTTTTTTGAGATGGAGTTTCACTCTTGTCACCCAGGCTGGAGTGCAGTGGTGACATCTCTACTTACTGTAACCTCTACCTCCCGAGTAGCTGAGGGTTCAAGTGATTCTCCTGCCTCAGCCTCCCAAGTAGCTGGGATCACAGGCGCATACCACCATGCCCAGCTAATTTTTGCTTTTTGCTTTTTTGAGATGGAGTCTTGCTCTGTTGCCCAGGCTGGAGTGCAATGGCATGATCTCGGCTCACTGAAACCTCTACCTCCTGGGTTCAAGTGATTCTCCTGCCTCAGCCTCTTGAATAGCTGGAACTACAGGCACCCGCCACCACATCTGGCTAATTATATTTTTAGTAGAGACGAGGTTTCACCATACTGGCCAGGCTGATCTTGTGATCTTCCCGCCTTGGCTTCCCAAGGATTATAGGCATGAGCCACCTTGCCCGGCCTAATTTTTGTATTTTTAGTAGAGACAAGGTTTCACCATATTGGTCAGGTTGGTCTTGAACTCCTTACCTTGGGTGATCTGCCCCTCTCAGCCTCCCAATGTTTTGGGATTACAGGCATGAGCCACCACACCTGGTCTAGAGTTTGGAGATTTTTAGGGAACTTGCTGAGGAAGGTTCAAGGCTATTGGGGGTGCTGGGAGTCAACAGGACTCCCCTGGGCCTAGGAATTCAGTGCCTGCCAGGCCTGAGAATCTCTAGGTCTGGAAGCCTGGGTCTAGGGCCATGGGTTTGGGGTACCTGCATTAAGTCTTGAGGATTGAATGGTTCAAGTTCTGAGGCTGGGGTCCTGGGGCCTAGGAGTCCTGGGTTTGGTAGTCCTCAGATCTGGGGTCCCTGGGTCTGGGATGCTGAGTGTGGGTTCTGAATCTGGGGTCCCAGGTCGAGGGATTCTCTGGGTCTGAGGGTCCAGCTCAGGGTTTTGGGAGTCTCAGATTTGGGGGTCACTGTGTCTGGGTTATAGGTCTGGCATCCCAGATCGAGGGGTTCCCCAAGTCAGAGGTCTCCAAGTTCCAAAGCACTGGGTCTGGGATCCTCAGCTCTCTGCAGGTGTGGGCTCCCAGGTCTGGCTGTCTATCGTTGGGGGTCCTAGGTCTCATACTGGATTCTGGGGTGCCATGTCTGGGGGCCCCATCCCACGACTGACTCACCGGTCATGGCCCCGGCCGGCCAGCAGGGCATGAGCATAGGCATCCAACGACGCCGCCGGGTCCTCCTTGGTGAGCCCCGCAGGCTCAGCATCCAGCGACACAAAGAAAGCGGCCCCTTCTACCACCTCCAGGGCCTCTGCCGCCTGGGTCTTCAGGGACGTCCGCACCTGGGCCCACGTGTCCCTGGAGGGCCCGAGATGGCCTGAGTCCACCCTACCCAGCCGCCACCCGGCCCCACCCCTGTCCTTCCACAGCCTCAGGACACAGGTGACCTCTGAGAGCCCCTGACCCCTGACCCTACCTGGGAGCAGCGGTCAGAGCAGCCAGATGTTCCTCGTGGGGGCAGGCTGGTGACGGATCATCCAGGATTCGCTGAAACTGCTGCTCCAGGGCCCTCGGGGAAAGTAGGCTGTTTCGGGAGTGGGTCCCCACGCGGAAGAATCGGCCTCGGTGGAAGACAGCCACGTGTTGGCTGTCGTGGAGGTGGCGGATGTAGTCTGTGGGTAGCATTGGCAGAAGTGTAGGGGCAGGAAGGCCAGCCACAGAAGGATAATGACTTTTTTTTTTTTTTTTGAGACAGGGTCTCGCTCTGTTGCCCAGACTGGAGTGTAGTGGCGCCATCTCGGCTCACTGCAACCTCCACCTCCCGGGTTCAAGTGATTCTCCTGCCTCAGCCTCCTGAGTAGCTGGGATTACAGGCACCCGCCACCACACCTGGCTAATTTTTGTATTTTTAGTAGAGATGGGGTTTCACCATGTTGGTCAAGCTGGTCTCCAACTCCTAACCTCGTGATCTGCCTGCCTCAGCCTCCCAAAGTGCTGGGATTACAGGAATGAGACACCAAATAACAACCATTTATTAGGTACTTCTTAGGTGCTGTCAACTGTTCAAAGCACCCTACTAATCGTCAGCACCCTAGGACCTTTACTTACTTATTTTTTGGAGACAGGGTCTCACTCTGTCGTCCAGGCTGCAGTGCAGTGGCGCAATCTCGGCTCACTGCAGCCTCAACGTCCCGGGCTCAGGTGATCCTTCTACTTCAGGCTCCTGAGTAGCTGGACCCTCAAGCATATACCACCATGCCTGACTAATTTTTAAATTTTATTATAGACCGGATCTCATTACGTTGCCCTAGGCTGGTCTTGAACTCCTGGACTAAACAATCCTCCTCCTTGCCTCCCCACCAAAGTGCTGGGATTATAGGTGTGAGTCACTGTGCCCCCCCCCAGGTACCATTATTATCCTGCTTTAGTGAAAGCTGAGGTTCAGAGAGGGTAATAACGTGCAGAAGGTCACACAGCAAGGAAGTGATGGATCCTAACTCAAGGCAGGTGGACTCCAGAAAGCATGTTCTTAGCCACTATATTGTTCTCCCTCCATCAGTGGGGATGGGAGGAGTCTCACCTTTTTGGACCCCTGGAATCCGCGTGGTGTTGAAGATCTTCTCGTACTGAGCAGAGCATAAGGGACGCATTCCCATCAGCAAAGTCTGCAGGAAACCGCGGGCTGTGAGCTGCCTTCCAGGACCCACGTGGCCCAAAGGCCATAGGACCACAGCTCTACCCCCAGCCCACTGCGCCCCTCTTACCGGGGGGATCTCCTGGCGGTTCAGGCGGTGGCGGTACAGGAGGAGGGAATGGATGGCATTTCCAGCGCGAGCTGCCTGCAGAGGCGTGGGTGTGACATACAGGAAGTCCTGGGGACCAGCAGAGGGGACGGCAAAACACCCGTGGTCAGGTTTGCCCCAGTGGGGCCACTGGCTCAAATACAGGTCCTGACCCCAAAACAGGGCAGAATGATGAATCCCAGCCTGTGCTTCCAGATCCAGGTCACTGAGCATGAATGTCACATTCCATCCAGGTACCCCAACCCCAGACCCGGGGCCTAGGAACCTCACCCCTCTCCAGAACCCCTCCCCTTCTCACCATCATGTAATAGTTGCTGTTCACCATCAGTGGATTTCGGGAGCGTAGGTACACAAATTCCTCCCACCAGTCACTGACCTGGGAGCAGCGTAGGGAGACAAAGTGAGGGGACTGGGGCCTTGCTGGGGGAGGGACAGCAAGACAGGAAAGACCCCAGATGTTCCTGTGTCAGGCAGGGAGGATAGAGCCAAAGAAGACAGCCATATCATAGTCAGTAACTAGCAATCTCCTAGAAATCCAGCCCTGGGGGTTCAGTTAGCTAAACCCTGTTACAATCCCGCGGTGGAATATCACACAGCTGTTGGAGAGAACAAGGTACAACCAGGTGCAGTGGCTCACGCCTGTAATCCCAGCACTTTGGGAGGCTGAGGCGGGAAGATCACCTGAGGTCAGGAGTTCAAGAACAGCCTGGCCAACATGATGAAACCGTGTCTCTACTAAAAATACAAAAATTACCCAGGTGTGGTGGTATGTGCCTGTAATCCCAGCTACTTGGGAGGCTGAGGCAGGAGAATCACTTGAACCTGGGAGGTGGAGGTTGCAGTGAGCTGACATTGCATTGTTGCACTTCAGCCTGGGCGACAAGAGTGAAATTTCATCCAAGAAGAAAAAAAAAAAGGGATGGGCGAGGTGGCTCACACCTGTAATCCCAGTGCTTTGGGAGGCTGAGGCAGGAGGATCACCTGAGGTCAAGAGTTCGAGACCAGCCTGGCCAACGTGGTGAAACTCCGTTTCTACTAAAAGTACAAAAATCAGCTGGGCGTGGTGGTGGGCACCTGTAATTCCAGCTACTAAGGAGGCTGAGGCAGGAGAATCACTTGAACCCAGGAGGCAGAGGTTGCAGTGAGCTGAGATCGCACCACTGCACTCCAGCCTGGGCAACAAGAGCGAAACTCTGCCTCAAAAAGAAAGAAAGAAAGAAAGAAAAATAAACAACATAAATGCGAAATTTACAAAACAATAAATATGTGAAATAATATATATGTATAAATACATGAAATTTTTTACCTTGCCAATATCATAGTAAAATTCAAACAGTGAAAAACATAACTGAAAGCACAGTGGTAAGAGTTTAGCTGGTCTTGTAGGGTTTTTTTTTTTCTTGTACATAAAATAACGAGGTACAATAAAATATACAGGCTAGGTGCAGTGGCTCACACTTGTTACCCCAGCATTTTGGGAGGCTGAGGTGGGAGGATAGCTTGAACCTAGGAGTTTGAGACCAGCCTGGGCAAAATAGCAAGACCCAATCTCTACAAAAAAAGCTTAAAAATTAGCCGGGCTTGGTGGCACATGCCTATAGTCCCAGCTACTCAGGAGGCTGAGGAGGGAGGACAGCTTCAGCCTGGGAGGTCAAGGTTGCAGTAAGCCATGATCACGCCACTGCCCTCTAGCCTGGGTGACAGAGTGAGACTGCTTCCATGACAGAAGAAGGAAAGAAAGAAAGAAACAGAGAGAAAGAGAGAGGGAGAAAAGAGAGAAAGAGGGAGGGAGGGGAGGAAGGGAGGTAGGAAAAGAAAGAAAAAGGAAGGAAGGAAGGAAGCAAAAGAAAGGAATAAAGGGAAGGAGGAATGGAGGGAAGGAGGGAGGAAAGAAGAAAGGAAGGGAGGAAGGAAGAAAGGAAGGGAGGGAGGGAGGAGGGAGGGAAAGAAGGGAAGAAAGAAATTGTGTGTGTAAACAGAATCTTGTCCAAAAGCGTGAAGAAAAAAAAAATTTAACTAGAAAAGCAAGGCCCACATTCCCTTCTACTTCTCCAGACATTTCGTCCCCTTCCTCAGGTTTGACCACCTGACTTTCCCTTGTTGGTGCCTGCTGGGGCTCTACTGCAGGCCCTCTTCCCTGCGCCTCTCATTCTCAACACAGGTTTTCTCATCCAATCCCAGTGTCTCACTGACCTACAATGGTAGGTCTCACGGTGGCTTCCTCTCCAGCCTTCCACCCTCCAGTATTTCCCCCACACTAGAGCTGACCCTGCCCCTTCCCAGCTCCAAACCCTCCCATGGCTCCCTACTACGCCCAAGATAGAGTCCAGAATCCTCAGTCTGGAGTTCAGGCCTCTCCCACCACTCTTCACTCTTCAACTCCTTTGTTCTTTTTGCTTTGTTTTGTTTTGAGAGAGTCTCATTCTGTTGTCCAGGCTGTAGTGGCATGATCTTGGCTCACTGCAACCTCCACCTCCCAGGTTTAAGCGATTCTCTGCCTCCTAAGTAGATGGGACTACAGCCGCATGGCAGCACACCTGGCTAATTTTTATATTTTTAGTAGAGACAGGGTTTCACCATGTTGGCCAGGCTGGTCTCGAACTCCTAACCTCATCTGATCTGCCTGCCTCGGCCTCCTAAAATGCTGGGATTATAGGCATGAGCCACCTCGCCAGGCCTAGCTCCTGGAATTCTGGTTCAAACTTTGGAAGATCTGGGGTGGAGCTCAGAAAATTAGAGCATCTATACCCTAAACCTCAATGTTAAATATATATGGCGGGGTGTGGTGGCTCATGCCTGTAATCTCGGCACTTTGGGAGGCTGAGGCAGGCGAATCACAAGGTCAGGAGTTTGAGACCAGCCTGGCCAACATGGTGAAACCCCGTCTTTACCAAAAATACAAAAAATTAACCGGCTGTGGTGGTGGGTGCCTGCAGTCCCAGCTGCTCCGGAGACTGAGGCAGGAGAATCGCTTGAACCGGGGAGGCAGAGGTTGCAGTGAGCCAAGATCGAACCACTGCACTCAAGCCTGGGCGACAGAGTGAGACTCTGTCTCAAAAAATATATATATAGGCTGGGCGCAGTGGCTCACACCTGTAATCCTAGCACTTTGGGAGGCTGAGGCGGGTGGATCACGTGAGGTCAGGAGTTTGAGACCAGCCTGGCCAAAATGGTGAAACCCCGTCTCTACCAAAAATACAAAAAATTAACCGGGTGTGGTGGCGCATGCCTGTAGTCCCAGCCGTTTGGGAGGCTGAGGCAGGAGAATTGCTTGAACCCGGGTAGCAAAGGCTGCAGTGAGCCGAGATTGTGCCACTGCACTCCAGCCTGGGCAACAGAGGGAGATTCTGTCTCCAAAAATAAGAAAAATTAATATATATATACACAAATATATATAAATTTATGTAATAGAGATATATAAATATAAATTTATATAATATATATAAATATAAATTTATATAATATATAAATATAAATTTGTATAATATATATTAATATAAATTTGTAAAATATATATTATGAGCATATGTATTTATTAATAAAATATAATATATATAAATATATGTATATATGAGCATATATATATATATATATATTTAACGTTGAGGTTCAGGTATAGATGTATGTGAGCGGGGGCTTAGTGTATTGGCCCCGAGGCCAGGCCCAGGATGGGGACCCGGGGCCATCCTCCAATCGCGACAGGGGGCGATTTGTGGGGCGGGCGCGTTGTGGGGCGCAGACCTCGCAAGTTCAGCAGGGCGAGCTCACACCCTTGGCCTTTCAGGTGGGGCCTTGGTGGCGGTGGCGGGACTCACATAGTTGGACGCCCACCAGGACTTGAGCCGCAGGTACCACTGCAGCAACGACGCCTGCAGCCTCAGGAATTCCTGCGCCAGGACCGCGGTCCAGTCGAAGTCCTCGTCGGAGAGGACGGGCCGGACCGACTCCAGGTACTGGAGGGGAGAAGAGGGCAGGTCACGCCCTGCCCACCTGCGCGCGCCCCGCCCACCTGCGCGCACCCTGCCCACCTTGCGCACAGTGTCCTGCACGGAGGGCACAGGCTGGCGCGGCAAGGAGCGCTGGTAACTGAAGAGCATCGGGTGGCGGCCAGAGAAGATGCGGACCAGGGCCTGGGGAAGAGGAATCACGGGGTCATTAACCCCTCACCAGGGCCAGGGAGTTGAGGGGGGCGGGGTTGACAGTGGAACAGAAACCCAAAGAGAAGGACACAGAGACTGAGACGGAGCATCAGCGACCCCAAGAGAAAAGGGGACAGAGACCCAGAAACAGGGGACAGAGACCCAGAGAGAGGGGGACAGATACCCACAGAGAGAGGCAGACAGAGACCCACAGAGAGAGGGGGACAGAGACCCAGAGAGAGGGGGACAGAGACCCACAGAGAGAGGCGGACAGAGACCCACAGAGAGAGGGAGACAGAGACCCACAGAGAGGGGGACAGAGACCCACAGAGAGAGGGACAGAGACCCAGAGAGAGGGGGACAGAGACCCACAGAGAGAAGCGGACAGAGACCCACAGAGAGAGGGGGACAGACCCACAGAGAGAGAGAGACAGAGACCCAGAGAGAGGGGGACAGATACCCACAGAGAGAGGCGGACAGAGACCCACAGAGAGAGGGGGACAGAGAAGCGGGTCCCAGGAGAGCCGGAGCAGGGCTGTGCCCCTCCCATACCAGCCAGGTCTTGGTGGGAGAGGACATGGCTCCGTGCGGCTCAAGAAGCCAGCCGTGGTAGGACAGAAGCAGCCTCAGGGCCACGTGCAGCGTGAAGATCAGGGCTCCCCACAAGCACGAGGCAAACAGCGCAGCTGCCAGGACCCCCCGGAGCCCGTGGTGCTGCCCACCCCTGCAGGTAGAGAAAGAGAGGCTGGGCCTGGGTCTCCTGGCCTCAGAACCTCCCTCCCTTCCAGCCCCTCCAGCCCCTGCACTGGTCTTTTGGCTGTCAGACGGAGAAGCCCATTTTTGTCATCTGTAAAGTGGAATCTCTGTCACCCCCTCCAGGCCCCTCCCATTGTGGCAGCACCAAACTTCCAAAGTCACTTTCCATGGAAACTGGTAGGTGCTTAATAAATGACAGCCATTATTTCTATTGAGGGAACACTTTTTCCTCCCAGCTATCACAATAGTTCTGAAACGGTGGCCCCTGGGAGCAGCGCCTGGGAGCTTGTTGGAAATGCATATTCCTGGGCCCCTGTGAGACCTAACAAGCCAGAATCTCTCCCTGTGGGGTCCACCAATCAGCATTTTAATATCCCATCCAGATGAGTCCAATTCAAGTACAAGTTTAGGAAAAGGTGGTCTAAAGCTACATGAAATCAACACGTTTGTTTGCAAAGTTTGCAAATGTCACCTGGAGAACTTGGGTCAAATCACTTTCCCTCTGTAGACTGGGTAAAATCTAGCCTTCCTGGATTTTTTTTTTTTTTAGATGGAGTCTTGCTCTGTCGCCAGGCTGGAGTGCAATGGCGCGATCTCAGCTCACTGCAACCTCCGCCTCCTGGGTTCAAGAGATTCTCCTGCCTCAGCCTCCTAAGTAGCTGGGACTACAGGTGCCCACCACCACACCTGGCTAATTTTTGTATTTTTAGTAGAGATGAGGTTTCACCATCTTGGCCGGGCTGGTCTCAAACTCCTGACCTTGTGATCTGCCCACCTCGGCCTCCCAAAGTGCTGGGATTACAGGCGTGAGCCACTGTGCCCAGCCTTTTTTTTTTTTTTCTTTTGGAGAGACAGGGTCTCACTATGTTGTCCAGGCTGGTCTCGAACTTCTGAGCTCAAGCCTCCTGCCTCAGTCTTCTGAAGTGCTGGGATTACAAGTGTGAGCCACAGTGCCCAGCCTCCCTCTTGGAAATGTCTACATCTGATCCTGGGCCTATTCTTTGGGGCCATCTGCACAAAATCTGGATCTTCCTCCATAGGAGGACGCATCCGAGAACTAGATCTGACATTTCACCAGCACCTGGTTTTCAAACCCTTCCTGAAGATGACAACAGCACAATACAAATAATGCAGCCACTCCCACGAGTAACTCCTGCTCTCCACTGACTCTCTCAGGCATGATTTTGATGAATTCTTCCAGCACTCTAAGAAGCAATTATTCAGACCCCCACTTACAGATGAAGGCCTTGACAATCAAGAATGGTGAGGTCTCCTGCCTAAGACCACATAACTAGAGATGGGCAAAGCTCATACTTTTTTTTTTCTTTTTTTTGAGACAAGAGTCTTGCTCTGTCACCCAGGCTGCAGTGCAGTGGCAAGATCTCAGCTCACTGCAACCTCTGCCTCCCAGATTCAAGTGATTCTCCTGCCTCCGCCTCCCAAGTAGCTGGGATTACAGGTGTGCACCACCACACCCAGCTAATCTTTTGTATTTTTAGTAGAGATGAGATTTCACCACATTGCTCAGGTTGGTCTCAAACTCCTGGGCTCAAGAGATCCTCCTACCTTGGCCTCCCAAAGTGCTGGAATTATGGGCTTCAGCCACTGCACCCAGCAAAGCTCACAATTTTTTTTTTTTTTTTTTTTTTTGAGACAGTGTTGTGCTCTGCCTCCCAAGCTGAAGTGTAGGAGTGCCATCTGGGCTCCCTGCAACCTCCGCCTCCTGGGTTCAAGCGATTCTCCTGCCTCACCTCCAAGTAGCTGGGATTACAGGCACGTACCATTGTGCCCAGCTAATTTTTGTATTTTTAGTAGAGTCAAGTTTCCACCATGTTGGCCAGGCTGGTCTCAAACTCCTGACTTCAAGTGATCCGCTCACCTTGGCTCTGCAAAGTGCTGGGATTACAGGCGTGAGCCACCACACCTGGCCTCACCTCCTTTTTCTTCATGCTATACCTTTATTAATCTGACCCAAAGTAAGTCTCAGGGGTTATTTTTCGTTAGCAGGTACACAATGACAGAAACTTACTGGGTGGAGAGAGAATGATTAGGGGCTACTGGGCTGAAGTGGGGGGAACCTCACCAGTTGGGCAGCAACTCTTTGATCTTCTCCATCAATCCCAAGGAAGGATCCAGCTGGAGGAACCAGGCAAGCTGGATGGCACTGAAGAGGAAAACCCAGCTGAGGGGGCTGGCAGGGAACACACCGGTGAGAAAGTCATTCTGTGGGAGGAAAGGGCATCCATTCAACCACCTGCCCTCTCCTCTGAGCACCTGTTGTGTGCCATCCTCAGACACTATTGAGCACCCAGTGTGCGCCGAGCCCTGAGCTGGAGGCTCAAGATCCAGTGGGGAACAGGGAGACCCGGGCCCTGCCCTCAGGGAGGTCAGTCCAGAATGAAGTAAGGTTATTTATTTATTTACTTATTTTGAGACAGAGTTTTGTTCTTTTTGCCCAGGCTGGAGTGCAGTGGCGTGATCTCGGCTCATAGCAATCTCCACCTCCTGGGTTCAAGCGATTCTCCTGCCTCAGCCTCCCGAGTAGTTGGGATTACAGGCATGCGCCACCACACCCAGCTAATTTTCTATTTTTAATAGAGATGGGGTTTCTCCTTGTTGGTCAGGCTGGTCTCGAAATCCTGACCTCAGGTGGTCTGCGTGCCTCGGCTTCCCAAAGTGCTGGGATTACAGGCGCGAGCCCCTGTGGCCGGCCAGTAAGTATTAATTGCTGTAGGGGGAGCTGTGAGCTGACAAGTTACAGTTCAAAGGCATCAAGGAGGGCTCCCTGGAGGAGGATGTTCTCAGGCAGGACCTTGAAGGGACTGTCAAAGGCAGAACAGGCCGGGCGTGGTGGCTCACTCCTGTAAACTCAGCACTTTGGGAGGTCAAGGAGGAGGATGCTTGAGTGCAGCAGTTCAAGACCAGTGTGGGCCCACACCTGTAATCCCAACACTTTGGGAGGCCAAGGGGGCAGATCGCTTGAGGCCAGGAGTTCAAGAGCAGCCTGGCCAATATGGTGAAATCCATCTCTACTAAAAATACAAAAATGTGGCCGGGTGCGGTGGCTCACGCCTGTAATCCCAGCACTTTAGGAGGCCGAGGCAGGCGGATCATGAGATCAAGAGATCGAAACCATCCTGGCCAACATGGTGAAACTCTGTCTCTACTAAAAATACAAAAGTTAGCTGGGCGTGGTGACATCCACCTGTAGTCCCAGCTACTCAGGAGGCTGAAGCAGGAGCATCACTTGAATGTGGGAGGTGGAGGTTGCAGTGAGCCAAGATCATGCCACTGCACTCCAGCTTGGCGACAGAGTGAGACTCCATCTCCAAAAAAAAAAAAAAAAAAAAAAAATTAGCCAGGCATAGTGGTGGGCACCTGTAATCCCAGCTACTCAGAAGGCTGAGACACAAAAATGACCTGAGCCTGGGAGGCAGAGGTTGCAGTTGTTCAAGATCACGCTACTGCTCTCCAGCCTGGGTGACAGAGCAAGACTCTGTCTTAAAAAAAAAAAATTAGCCAGGAGCGGTGGCACACACCTGTAGTCTCAGCTACTTGGAAGGCTGAAGCAGGAGGATCGGTTGAGCCCAGGAGTTCAAGGATGAAGTGAGCTGTAATGGCGACACTGCACTCCAGCCTGGGTAACAAAGTAAGACCCTGTCTCAAAAAAAAAAAAAAAAAAATGCAAAATGATCCCTGTTCAGAGTAGGGTCAGGAGCTAAGTAAGGGCTTCTAGAAGTACCAGGTCATGGAATGAATGAGGAATGAACAAGAGCACAGGGTTACTAACTACACTCCTTTGGAAGCCTGAGATGACCAGCATTTAATGAGCACTTACTACATTCCAGGTGCCATTTATAAGGATTAACTCTTTAAATCCTCCCCAAACCATGTGAAGTAAGTACTAAGATGATCTCATTTTACAATGAAAACACTGGGCTTCAGCCAGGTGCAGTAGCCCATGCCTGTAATCCCAGCTACTCAAGAGGCTGAGGCAGAAGAATCGCTTGAACCGGGAGGCAGAGGTTGCAGTGAGCTGAGATTGCACCACTGCACTTCAGCCTGGGTGACAGAGTGAGACTCCATCTCAAAAAAAAAAATACTGGGGTTCAAGGTCACACAGAGAACACGGTGAAGACAGGGGGCAAAGCCAAGCATGGTGGCTCATGCCTGTAATCCCACCAAATCAGGAGGCTGAAGCAGGATTACTTGAGCCCAAAGGTTCCAGACCAGCCTGAGGAACACAGCAAGACCCCATCTTTAAAAAAAAAAAAAAAAAAAAAACTTGGCCAGGTACAGTGGCTCACGCCTGTAATCCCAGCACTTTGGAAGGTCAAGGTGGGTGAATCACGAGTTCAGGAGATCCAGACCATCCTGGCTAGCATGGTGAAACCCCGTCTCTATTAAAACATACAAAAAAAAATTAGCTGGGCATGGTGGCACACACCTGTAGTCACAGCTGCTCGGGAGGCTGAAGCAGGAGAATTGTTTGAACATGGGAGGCAGAAGTTGCAGTGAGCCGAGATAGTGCCACTGTACTCCAGCCTGGTGACAAATCGAGACCCCCATCTCAAAAAAAAAAAATTAGCTGGGTATAGCGGTGCGTGCCTGTAGTCCCAGCTATTTGGGAGGCCAAGATGGATGGATTGCTTAAGCCCATGAGGCCAAGGCTGCAGTGAACCATGATTGCCCACAGCACTGCAGCCTGGGAGACAGAGCAACACCCTGTCTCAAATAAATAAATAAATAAAAGCAAAAAGAGGCTGGGCACGGTGGCCTGTAATTCCAGCACTTTGGGAGGCTGAGACAAGTGGATCACTTGAGGTTAGGAGTTCAAGACCAGCCTGGCCAACAGGCTGAAACACTGTCTCTACAAAAATACAAATATTAGCCAGGCATGATGGTGGGTAGTCACAGCTACTCGGAGGCTGAGGCAGGAGAATCGCTTGAACCTAGAGGAGGAGGCATCCGTGAGCCGAGTGCAAAAAGTGAACAGAGGTTCTCAGTCGCTGTGGATCCCAGAAGTGAGCCACCAAGAAACTGCTAAAGGAGTTCTGGGATCAGACATCAAAATTCCCCTAAAGGTGTGATAGGCTCCCAGAAATGGACCAACTGAAATGCCGGAAGTGAGCCTCAGACATCCCGGAAGCAGAAACCTGGATCCCCGGAAGGAAACCAACCAACAGCAGTCCTCACCCAGAAACGTGAGAGATGCCTTTTCCAGGAGCGCAGCCCAGAGAGGTAGATCTCCTGCAGCACAGGGGCACTGAGTTCCACTTCGGCCCCGTCCGAGGTCAGCGAGGGTCGGAAGCCCACGGCCTGGTGCGCTTCTGCCATTTTACGCTGAAGCCCTGGGAGTCCGGCAGAGCCATTCTTCAGGCCCCCAGCCCCTCCTCCCTCAGACCCAGAAGCCCGGGCCCCAGCCCCTCCTCCCTCAGACCCAGAAGCCGGGGTCCCAGCCCCTCCTCCCTCAGACCCAGAAGCCGGGGTCCCAGCCCCTCCTCCCTCAGACCCAGAAGCCCGGGCCCCAGCCCCTCCTCCCTCAGACCCAGAAGCCGGGGCCCCAGCCCCTCCTCCCTCAGACCCAGAAGCCGGGGTCCCAGCCCCTCCTCCCTCAGACCCAGAAGCCCAGGCCCCAGCCCCTCCTCCCTCAGACCCAGAAACCGGGGTCCCAGCCCCTCCTCCCTCAGACCCAGGGGTCCAGGCCCCAGGCCCTCCTCCCTCAGACCCAGGAGTCCAGGCCCCAGCCCCTCCTCCCTCAGACCCAGGAGTCCAAGCCCCAGCCCCTCCTCCCTCAGACCCAGAAGCCGGGGTCCCAGCCCCTCCTCCCTCAGACCCAGAAGCCCGGGCCCCAGCCCCTCCTCCCTCAGACCCAGAAGCCGGGGTCCCAGCCCCTCCTCCCTCAGACCCAGAAGCCGGGGTCTCAGCCCCTCCTCCCTCAGACCCAGAAGCCCGGGCCCCAGCCCCTCCTCCCTCAGACCCAGGGGTCCAGGCCCCAGCCCCTCCTCCCTCAGACCCAGGGGTCCAGGCCCCAGCCCCTCCTCCCTCAGACCCAGAAGCCGGGGTCCCAGCCCCTCCTCCCTCAGACCCAGAAGTCCGGGCCCCAGCCCCTCCTCCCTCAGACCCAGAAGCCGGGGCCCCAGCCCCTCCTCCCTCAGACCCAGGAGTCCAAGCCCCAGCCCCTCCTCCCTCAGACCCGGGATCCCTCGCCTTCAGCCGCCTCCTGGCGCGCCGACCCGGGACTATATAACCTAGCTCATCCTGCCCTAAGCACCTGAGAGGTTTTAAGGGTTCTGATTTGTAGACCCAGAGGTTTTGCGGGAAGGACGTCAACTGGTGGCCCCTGTGAACGCATGGAGAGGCTGGAGGGATAGCTCGCGTTAACTCCTCCTTTACCTGCTCTGCCAAGAACATGCTGCGGGGGCATTGCCCTTCCCCCTCCCCGTACAGGACTCTCGAGATTCGGGGGGCTGGGGTGGAGGAGGGAAACCGGTGCAGGGTGAGTTGCGGGGTCTTAAGAAAACCATTAGTTTTAGACCCATAAGAAACAAACTCCTGTTAGACATCGACGGTGTCCACCCCATTTCCGCTTCTCATGCCAAGGCGAGGGGGGTGGTGTCTATAAATCCATCCGCTCTGGGTTGGCCCAGCGTCCCCTCCCCCGGCCGGGCTGGAAGGGCTGGGGCAGGAAGCATCCACTGCGCATGCCTCGCAGCCTGGGCTGCTGAGGCTGTGAGCGGAGGCTAGCGTCGAGGACAGGTGATGGAGACGCTTGCACGCGCAACCCTAGACGCAGGCCTGCAGCCCCGGCAGGAGCCCGGGCCCTTGGGGTCCAGTACTTACCACGTTGAATCAGCGGTCCGTCGGTCGGATCCTGGGGGCCAAACCCGAGTCCACTCCCGCCCCCCGATTTTGAGTGCCGGCCCCAAATCTCCCGCTTGCATATGTCCAATCCCGGTGCAAGGAGTCTGGGTCGACAGGCCTTTGGATTCCTGCCCAACCCTAGATCACCGTCACCCAGAAACCCCGATTCCTGCCTCGCGTGTCCCTAGCCGGGTATTCGGATCCCGGGTTTTATCCCCGCCTCCTTCCAATACCCGCGTTCTATCCCCGCCCCCTTCTATCACGGCGTCCAATCCCCTCTGTCCGTTCGATCCCCAGCCCTCCGTCTCCTTTTACCCGGCCAGATTCTCCACCATTTGGCGGCTCGCATTCTGTGCAGCTTTTTCGGAACCCGGGTTCCTGGGCTCCCCACTCAGCGCATCGTCTCTTATTCTCCTGTCTCTTGGGGGAACAAGGCTCAGCTGGGAGGTCGCAGCCCACCCCTGGTGCATCCTTAATGTCTAGCGCGTAGGGTGCCAGAGCGAATCTGAGCCCTTTCACGCCAGGGAGGGAGAAGGGATGTTTGGAGGTCGGGACGACCCACCAAAACCACCCACAGAAAGTGCATGGATTTTGAGTTGGCAAGAAGGAGGCGCTCCCGGGTGCGGCAGCTCATGCCTGTAGTCCCATCACTTTGGGAGGCCGAGGCGGGTGGATCACGAGGTCAGGAGTTCAAGACCAGCCTGGCCAACATAATGAACCCCCGTCTCTACTAAAAACACAAAAATTAGCCAGGCATAGTGGCACGCAGCTGTAGTCCCAGCTACTCAGGAGGCTGAGGCAGGAGAATCGCTGGAACCCGGGAAGCGGAGGTTGTGGTGAGCCAAGATCGTCCCACTGCACTCCAGCTGGGCAACAGAGAGACTTCGCCTCAAAAAAAGAAAAAAAGGAGGCACTACAGCGGATTGGATTCAATTTAGACAGCCAGTGGGACTTCCGTGAGGGAGAAGCAGCATAGAAAATTGAGAAGGGGGTATTAGAGACCCAGCCCCGACTGAGCGGCCGTAATAGGTACAGAGAAGCAGAGACTGAAACGCGGAATGCTTGTTTATTCAGTTCTGGGAGTCAGTGTTCTTCGTCCAGCCTGGTCCCTGTGCTCCTGGGTCCAACCCAGTCACAGCCCGGGGAGGGGCTGGGGAAGACGGTCTCAGGGGCTGGAGTTAGGGGAGAAGAAACGTGGGGTAGAAGTGCGAATATAGACAGGCAAACTGAAGCCGGGGAGGTGACCAGTTGTGCCTGAGGTCACCCAACGGGCTGGACACTGTGCTCGCTCCCTCGCTGCAGGCCGGAGTCCTAGGAACTGGGCTGGGCTTCTGCCTTGCGCCGCCGCCGCCGGCGCCCATAGCTGTAGGGATCCTGGGGCTCGCGGCTGGACTTTCCCGAGGGCTCCTTGGTGGAGGCAGAGTGAATCCAGAGTATGATCCCCAGCAGGCGGTGAGTCCGGCGTACGCCCAGGGACCAGACGTGCTCACGGTGCTGGAGGGTGTCCTGGTGCTGGCCTTGCCTGGAGAGGGAGTGTGGGAGAAGACGGGGTTCAAACCGAATCGAGAGATGGGGCGCGGAGGTGGGCACCCAGCACTCCCAAGACCAGCGGGGCGCGCGTACAGATCACCTGCCCATTCCACAGAGGAGGAAAACCATGGCCAGGAGGGGGCGCGAGCCCTTTCCGGTCTCCCTCCCGCCCTGTCCGACTGCCACCGGCCTTTCTCACCTGGCTGCAGAGTCCAGGTCCCCTTGGGCAGAGAAGGTGAGGAGCAACAGCAAGAGGAGGATGTGGGCACTCATGATGGGCAAGGCGGGTCAGGATCTGTAGTCTGGAGTTGCAGCCACCCCACCCCGCTCCTGTGCCGGCTGATCCGTCTCTGTGCAGCTCTAGAGCAAGGAAACTGGGCCCGTCCCCACTTCCCAGGCGGGGAATACTGAAGCCAAAAATCTATGAGAAGAGCCCGTACCACGCCAGAGGGACAGGATTTGAACCCAGGTCCCTGCCTCCCACACTGCAGCTCCGGGGCCCTCACTCATACCAGAGCTGTCCTTGCCCCAGGAGGCCTGTGGAGACTTGCTGCCTTTAAAGCATGGGAAATAGGGTGGGGCTGATGACACCCGCAGCTAGCTAAGCAGCTGGCTTCCACGAAAAGGGGTGAGGGTGGGGAAGCTCCAGCTCCAAGTGTAGATGCAACCTCACCCTCATCCTGTCAGGAAGCCGTTTAGTGGACAGTAGACCCTGGAACCTCAGGGGCCAGGCAATGCAGGGCGAGTGCAGATGCCACCCCCTGGATGGTGTGGAGCAGGGGAGACCCCCAAGGCACTAGCAGAGCCAGCGCCCTCCAGAGAGGAAGGGCCGAAGCAGGTGTAGCCAGGGCTGTGTCAACGTCGAGGGGGTCCTGCGTCAACCAGGTCGTGTGCAGTGTGGTGGGGGACCCAGGACCCCGTGGCCAGCCCCCGAGAGTGGAAGAGTGGGCGCAGACACCACAGTTGCAGCAGAGAGGCCTCATCTTCGCCTCTGGAGGATGGGCAGGCCCCGCCACCTTACAGCTACAACTCCAGCTCCCCAGCCCTAAGCCCCAGGCCGTTCTAGGGGAGGAAGCAGGGCCACACAGCTACGAGGAATTCTGTCCTCCCCAGCAGACATCCAACCCACTCAGTGTCCCCGGCGGCAGAGGGCTGGGCAGAGTCAGCCCCAGCTGGCCTTGGAGGGTCCCGAACAGGAACAATGTGAGTGTTAGGGGGAGGCGGGCAGGCTGTTCTGGGAAACTTGAGGGGCAGCTGTGCTAGAAAGCCACCCCCATGCCCCGCCAGGCAGGAGGCTCAGGGGCACCGCAGAGGGGAAGGGCGCAGCTCCAGGAGGGGGATGAAAGAGTTGGATGAAGACCCTGAGAGCTGGGGAGGGCAGGGACCCCAAGAGGGGACCCAGGAAGGGGAGCAAGAGGCCTAGAGACGGGGGAGGGGAGACGCAGATCCACAGAATGGCCACCAGCAGCAGGCACCAAGGCTGGTCCCCCACTGCTCAGGTTGGCACCTCAGCACCTGCAAAGGGAACCCCAACCCGCTTTGCCCCCAGGAAGCAGAGCCAGACCCCAGCTGAGGATTTATTGGAGTAAATGCAACCATATAAAAACATAAGTTATGAAAAACACAGTCACAATGTGCCCTCCCCATCCCCCCAGCCCAGGCCCCTAAAACCCTCTTCTTCGGGAGGGAGAGGAAGGGGGAGCCCCAAAACCGCCTAGAACACTCAGCCCCTGGGCCCGTGCAGGGCGGGGAGAGCCAGGCCTCAGCGCATCCGGTAGTCGGTGGAGCAGGACAGCTCGCACAGCTGGCCCTTGAAGTCCAAGTCGATGGTGAAGTCCAGGTCCCGCTGTGGGAGAGGGGGGCGTGAGAGTGGTACCCCGTCAGGAGATGGCGGCAGGGGCTGCAGGCAGGGCATGTGACCGACGCGCCCTCCCCAAGACCCAGCCAGGCTCCGGCTTCCTGCCCATCTCCACGCTGCAGACCCCAACTGTTGGTCCCACCCGAGCAGCTGACCTGACCCTGGCAAACAACAGCTCCATATGGACACCCTCAAGCCCATTAGGCTCACTAGACAGAGCCCGACTGCTGTCCCTTGCCTTTGGGTTTCCCCATCAAGACGATTCCCATCAGCAATGGAGTGATTGCTTCTTTCAGAAAAAAGAAAACCTTTCCCAAGCCCACTTCCTCCTCAGGCAAACGTTACGGTGAAATGAAATGGTCCGGCCTGCTGTCTCCACTCCTCTACTCCCAGCCTTCCTGGAACCCCCATACTCTCCAGCACGTGAAGATACTTGTGGCTGATGGTCCGGAGGCCGCCTCCTCCCTCTCCGGTGTCTTTCCCAGCTAGCACCACAGTCCCCCGGGGGCCGCATGAGTTTTTGTAGGGGGCGGTCGTGTGGTTGTGGGACGTTTACCACCCCCCTGTCCCTACCCACCAGATGCCAGGGGCACCCCCTTCTCCCAAGTGACAGCCACAAGTGTCTACAGATGGTGACAATGTCCTCTGTGGGGGGCAGTAAACCCACCCAGTTGAGAATTGCTGCTGTTACGGGCTCGGGAGCATCCTGGGGTCCACACTCTGTGACTGCCCTGAGTGCCACCTGGCCTCGCACCCACGGGCCGGGACCCACACTTCTAGCCCAGACCGCTCCCCGAGACTCCAGGCTCCAAGCCTTCCGACCTCCTGCCTGCTCAGACCTGCCACACTGGACCTCTGCCTAGACCACTCTCCTGGAAGCCCCCTGGTCTTAGGTGGTGGCAGCTCCTGCCAGGTGCTCAGGAGAAAAAGAAAGGGGATCGGAAGACAAACCACGATGCTGCCTTTTTCCTCAGGCCTCACACTGGGCGAGGAAACCCCGTGCACTCTCCTGGAGACCGCCTCTTGCCCTGAAGCCCACCCACACTAACACCTGTCTACCTGCTCCCAGCCTGACAGAGGCCACCTCCGACTGGCGGCTCCGTATCACTGACCCCTTGTCTAGAGTGGAAGCACCAGGAGGGCAGGGGTTTGGCCTGGGTCCCCAGGCCCAGCTTCCAGTAAATGCTCAAGAAATCCTGCTGTGGAGACAGGCGTGGGGCTGAGGGGCTCAGGGACCTGGGAACAGGCAGAGGCACCCGCTCCCCCACCCCCAGCTGCCCCCATCCGCCCCAGCTGCCCCCATCCCCCGCCCTCCCCGGGAGCCTCACGTTATTCTTGGCGTTGGGCCGCATGCCGATGGTGCCAAAGATCTCCTCACCCGTCTTCACCGTCAGGTAGTCCTCCATGTAGAACACCGTCTGCTTCCAGTGCGTGTATGGGGACTCCGGGCCTGCGGGCGCGGCCGGGTCAGCCAGCCTCGTCCTGCTGGCCCCACCCTGGCCTTGGCCTCCCGTTCCCTCTGCTGGAACACCCACCCCCATGACAGCTGACGGGAGTGCTGTTCGTGAGTCACTTCCCCGTCACTGAGGTTTGGAGACAGGGACTGTGTCAGCCTTTTGTGAATGGGGAAACTGAGGCCCAAGGCCACGTGACAGCTACATGGCAGAGTTTGCACAGGAACACGTGTGTCCCCATGGCTCCCTCTGCCCGTTTCTGTCCCCCCTCCCCTATGTGGGTTCCCCTGGCTCGGGGACGGCCCCCGGCCCTGCCCGCCCGCTCACTGGTGGAGAAGCCAGTCCTCTTGTGGCAGCGTGTGAACTCGATGTTGAAGTAGGCCACCAGGGCATGCACGTAGTCATTACGCTTCACTTGCAGGCAGAACGGGGAAGTGAAGGTCAGGTCTTCCACCTTGACAGTGTAGATGTCCACCTCCTGCGGGCCAGGAGACAGCAAGCTCCAGGATGTGCCCCAGCCCACGTCACGCCCTCCTCCCTCCCTCAGCTCCCCGAGGGCCTGTGACCCTGCTGTCCCCTTCCTGCTGGCCCTCCCTCACCAGCGCCCAGCCTTGGCTCCTCATTCATTCCTCATCCTGCCTGTCCGGCTCCCAACAAACTGCTGCGTTCAAGCCCGGATTCCTTGCTCCCTTCTCTCCCACACCCAAACCTGGCACTCTACCCTAACTCTGTCCAGAGCCCACTCAACGCTGACCCTACCTGGCCAGACCTCTTGGAATGCAGGTCCCCAACTCTGCCCTCTCCCCAACCCCTTGACAAGTCCACCGAAGTGGTGACTTCAAATGGCAACCCAAACGACAACCTCAAACCCTGCGCCAGCTCCCCAGGCTCTCAGGAGGGTAGCCCGAGTGGGGTCCCTGCCCTTCCAGTCTCCTCTCCTCCCCCACTTAACAACTTCTTCCTCCCCAGCTGGAACCCCCGGCCAGCCACCCAGCCCACCCAGCTCGCACATTCCCGCTCAACAAATACTCCCTGTCGCCAGGTGTCAGAAGTAAAAAAAGCAAAAATGAAAAACACTGTGACCCAGGCTGGGGTGGTGAGGTGATCTCAGCTCACTGCAGCCTTGAACTCCCAGGCCCAAGCGATCCTCCCGCCCAGCGTCCTGAGCAGCTGGGACCACAGGCGCATCTCGGAGCCTGCCTGTTCCCCTGGGCTCCTCTGCAGTGGCCTTGTGTGCGTGTGCACCTGCTCATCACCCTGGCATCCTGCCTTCCTGTGCAAAGGCTTCATCAGGCTTTAGCTACCGGCTTCGGAGGGGGCAGGGCCAGCCTGCCAAGTGCCAAGCCTGCCTCTCCCACAGCAGCGTTCACCAAGATATTTAAAGGAAGTGGCTTTTTTGGGCCTCTAGCACCCCTCTGACTGGCAGGTCAGGCTCTGAGACCTTAGACCAACGCTCTGGGCCCCAAAGCCCTGTACCAGGTCCAGGTGATAGCTTCTGTTTGGTTTCAATGTAGGGGGTACCTGGCACGCCCACCCCCTCACCTTTATGAGGCAGGCGTTGGTGACCAGCTGTTTTGGGTCCACCACGTCCACTAGGGGCTCCTTGATGGCCACATCTTTGATGCAAGACATGTCGAAGCCATACACGTTCTCCCACCCTGGGGAGGCAGGCAGGGATGGGGGTGAGCCCGCAGCAGCCCACCCGCGGCCCCGCCTGCCAGCTCCCGGGCGCGCGCTCACAGTGGATCTTGTAGTCTTTGTATTGCCGGTCCTCAATGGCCGTCACGTACAGCGTAGCTCGGTCTGGGAAGATGAGGCCATCAGGCGCCTGCAGAGGGGCAGGGTGAGGCATGAGGGGTGGGCCTGGCAACACTGCCCCCAGTCTTGCCTCGAAACGTGGCCTCCTGCCCTGGTCTCAGCCACCCTCATGTTGCAGCTGCACTCACCCCCACACCCCCTGGTCTATTTCCCACACGGCCGGCTGCCAGAGGACTCTCAGGGACATCTCAGTCAGCTCCTGTCCCTCGGAGGCTCTGGGGATCCTCAGACCCTCCCTGGCTGCTCTGAGAGGAAAAGCAAAGTCGCACCATCTCCCTGCCACCGTCTAGCTCTGGGGCCTGTCGCACCTGGCTCAGGCTGTGGCCTCTAATACCTGGCAGCCAGCCCCCACGGTAAGTCCCGTCTGTGGGAAAAATCAAGCATGGTTTTCGTCTTCTGCCTGGACCCCAGCCCACGCGAGCTGCGCCCGTCCCGCTGGGGGCCTCACCAGCCACTTGTCGCGGGCGTAGAGCACGGTGTTGAGCATGGACTCGTAGAAGAGGCAGTAGCCCATCCACTCGCTGATGATGATGTCCACCTTCTCCACTGGGAGCTCCACCTCCTCCACCTTCCCCTTGATGATGGTCACCACTGCGGGCGGACGAGGGCGGCCACGTCAGTCCCCAGGAGGCCTGCCCCTTACCTCCCCCGGGGGCTAGAGCCTGGGGACCTCACAGGGTTCAGAGAACTTAGTGAGTGGAAGCCACAAACGATCTTTATTTTTGAGACGGAGTCTTTCTGTCGCCCAGGCTGGAGTGCAGTGGCGCGATCTGGGCTACGGTATCCTTCGCCACCCAGGTTCAACCGATTCTCCCGCCTCAGCCTCCTGAGTAGCTGGTACTACAGGCGTGCGCCACCACACTCAGCTAATTTTTTTTGTATTTTTCAGTAGAGATGGGACTTTACCATGTTGGCCAGGATGGTCTTGAACTCCTGACCTTGTTATCTGTCCACCTCAGCCTCCCAAAGTGCTGGAATTACAGGCGTGAGCCACCTCACCTGGCCACCACAAACCCTCTTAACTCTGTTTTAAAATTCACACGTCGCTCTGGACATTTTTGAGGCAGGAGCAGAAATTTTATGTGAGCTGGGTATCAGGCGATGTTACGATTTTCTTTTCAACTGGGTGGGCTTGAGATAATAAGTAACAGCATGGTCATGTTCTCAAAACAGCATTATCTATTAGATAAGATGCACACAGACACATTTACCGGGAAAATGACATTACAGTGGGAACTGGCTTCAAATGGATTTGTGCGTTCATTATGATAATCGCTTTTTAAAAATCACTTAAGGATGGCGCCGGTGGCTCTCGTCTGTAATCCCAGCACTTTGGAAGGCCAAAAGGTGGGTGGATCACCTGAGGTTGGAGTTCAAGACCAGCCTGACCAAAATGGTGAAACCCTATCTCTACGAAAAAAACACAAAAAATTTAGCCAGGTGTGGTGGCAGGTGCCTGTAATCCCAGCTACTCCAGGACTGAGGCAGGAGGATCACATGATCCCGGGAGGCAGAGGTTGCAGTGAGCTGAGATCGCGCCACTGCACTCCAGCCTGGGCAGTGAGAGTGAAACTCCATCTAAAAATAACCAAAATGTAACAAACAAAAAAAGGAAAGAAAAGGCAAAGTAGGAAATAAATTAAGAGAAAAAGGAATGAAGTACTGATACATGCTAAAACATGAATGAAAGAACAAAAACTCCATTTCAAGAAAAAAAATCAGTTCCTAGAGGGAAATCTACCACATTCCCAAGTTCCCTGACCCCCACCAATCTAGCTGGGGGGTACTTAAAGGCGATTTGACAAGACCTACCAAACTGACTCATATTTCACTCCATCACCCAGACTGCTCTCAAACTCCTGGATTCTGCCAGTCCTCCAGCCTCAGCTTCCCGAAGTGCAGGGGTTACAGGCATGAGCCACCACGACCGGCCACTAACTAACCTTTTGACCCACACAATCACCTTTTATAAACTGACCTCACAAGTATACTAGTTTGTGTATGAAATGACATAATGTGCAGGGGATCAAAGTCTCGGAGCAGGCTGGGCACAGCAGCTCATGCTGTAATCCCAACACTTTAGAAGGCCAAGGCATGAGGATCGCTTGAGCCCAGAAGTTTGAGACCAGAAGTTCACCTGGGCAACATGGTGAAACCCCACCTCTATTTCAAAAAAAAAGTTAGCCAGGTGTGGTGGCGTGTGCCTGTAGTTTCATCTACTCAGAAGGCAGAGGTGGGAGGATGACCCGAGCTCAGGACGCGGAGGTTGCAGTGAGCAGTGACTGCACCACCGCACTCCAGCCTCGGCAACAGTGCCAGACCCTGCACCCCTCCCCCCAGAAAAGGAAACGAAAATCTCAGAGCAGCTTAAACACCCATCAACAGATGACTGGTTTAAAAGGCTGGGAGATGGGCCGCACACGGTGGCTCACGCATGTAATCCCAGCACTTTGGGAGGCAGAGGCGGGTGGATCACTTGAGGTCAGGCGTGGTTTGACACTAGCCTGGCCACCATGGAGAAACCCCGCCTCTACTAAAAATGCAAGATTAGCCAGGCGTGGCGGCCCATGCCTGTAATCCCAGCTACTTGGAAGGCTGAAGCAGGAGAATCACTTGAACCCGGGAGGTGGAGGTTGCAGTGAGCCGAGATCACGCCATTGCACTCCAGCCTAGACAACGAGCAAAACTCCATCTCAAAAAAAAAAAAAAAGGCTAGGGATGTACCTATGATGGTGGTTGTGGAAAAGAGTGGATGCCTCAACATCCCGGAAAGCAGGTGAAAGAAGCAAGGGCACGGGCCTGGTAGGAAATGCTACAGGCGTGAACAGCATGCGCGTAACGTATTTACGTAAGTATGTGCTTGTGGGTCCAGACTTCTCTGAAATTGGTGTTGGTTAAACTCAGAGGAGGGCGGCTGGGAAATAGGGGTGGCTTCTCACTGTGGGCCATCAGCAACCAACCACATGACTCCATTAATCATTCAAGAAACTAGAGAGCGCTTCTTGCCCTAATTTTAAGACTGAGGTGCTAAGCTTGCGACTTTTGACACTCTGACCCTCAAGCTGCCGGCAGCCCAGAAGCCCATGGGAGAGGAGCTGCTGAATCTGTGGCCTTCCATAGACCCCAGTGCTCCTCGGAGGGCCCTGGGGAAGCAGGTATCACCCCCTCCACTCCCGAAAACCCATCCTCTTTCTGGGCTCACCGTGGTCTAACTTGTTGGCTTTGACGATCTTCACTGCATAATCAGAGATACTGGAACACTCGATCTAAGGGCCCACGAAGAAGGAAGGGTGAGACGCCCCCCAAATCCCATCCCCCATCCCCTCCATCCAAGCCCTGAGCCCCAATAGGCCCCCCTCCCTCCCCCAGGCCTGGCCCCCTCCGGCCGCCCTGGACACTCACCCCAATGACCTTGCGGGCCCCAGCCTTGGCGGCGAACATGCAGAGGATACCAGTGCCTGAGCCCACGTCCAGCACCACTTTGTCCTTGAAGAGGTGCCGATTGTGAAACATGGAGTTGCGGTAGGTGAGGGTGCGCACCTCATCCTTCAGCATCTCCTGGAGAAGAACGGCACAGAGACGCCATGAGGGCCCTGCGTCCCCAGCTGGAGAACATGGGTGTCCTCACAGCTTGGAGGGCCAGAGCTTGGCCCTCTTGCTTCCTGCCATGCACCTCAGTTTCCCTTTTTTACTTAATCATGTATTTATTTTTATTTATTTATATTTTGAGAAGAAGTCTCGCTCCATCACCCAGGCTGGAGTACAATGCTGTGATCTCAGCTCACTGCTACCTCCGCCTCCTGGGTAGCTGGGATTATAGGCAATGTGCCACCATGCCCAGCTAATTTTTGTATTTTTAGTAGAGACGGGGTTTCACCATGTTGCCCAGGCTGGTCTCGAACTCCTTACTTCAGGTGATCCACCCACCTGAGCCTTCCAAAGTGCTGGGATAACAGGCATGTGCCACCGTGCCCAGCCAGTTTCCCCTAATCAGATTAGGGCCAGACGCCGTGGCTCAGGACACGGTGCCTGTAATCCCAGCACTTTGGGAGGCTGAGGCAGGCGGATCACACGGTCAGGAGTTCGAGACCAGCCTGGCCAATATGGTGAAACCCAGTCTCTACTAAAAACACAAAAATTAGCCAGGCATCGTGGTAGACGCCTGTAGTCCCAGGTACTCAGGAGGCTGAGGCAAGAGAATCGCTTGAACACGGGAGGTGGAAGTTGCAGTGAGCCAAGATCGGCCACTGCATTCCAATCTGGGTGACAGATCAAGACTCAATCTCAAAAATAAATAAACAGGCTGGGCGCAGTGGCTCTCGCCGGTAGTCAGGAGTTTGAGACCAGTCTGGCCAACACGGAGAAACCCCTCCTCTACTAAAAATACAAAAAAAATTAGCCAGGCATGATGGCGGGTGCCTGTAATCCCAGCTACTGGGGAGGCTGAGACAGGAGAATTGCTTGAACTCAGTAGGTAAAGTTTGCAGTGAGCCAAGATCGCGTCACTGAACTCCAATCTGGGTGACAGAGTGAGCCGCCGTCTCAAAAATAAATAAATAAATAAATAAAAAT
>CAUYLG010079157.1:0-18795 GCA_963573385.1 Cacajao melanocephalus | reverse complement strand
AAAAAAAAAAAAAAAGAATAAGTAGGGAGGTGAAGACAAAAGGAGAAATCCACAGAATGAACTGGGTCTGTGGGGTATAAAGCCCTTAATCACTGCAAAAAATATGTATAAGCCCCTGGACCCTGTGAATGTGACCTTTTAGGAAAATGGGACTGTCCAGATGTGATTAGGATTTTATTATTATTGTTATTTCCTTAGCTAACTTTCTAGAGTTAGGGTCTTGCTCTGTTGAACAGGATAGCAATGGCACAATCATAGCTCACTGCAGCCTTGAACTTCTGAGCTCATGTGATCCTCCCCCATTGGCCTCCCAAAGTGCTGGGATTACAACTGAGCCAATGCACCCTTCTGTGATTAGAATTTTTATGCATTGTATTGTATTGTATTTATTTTTGAGACAGAGTCTGGGTCTGTTGCCCAGGTTGGAGTGAAATAGCACGATCTCAACTAAATGCAATCTCCACCTCCCAGGTTCAAGTGATTCTCCTGCCTCAGCCTCTTGAGTAGCTGGGAATACAGGCACCTGGCACCACACCCAGCTAAAATTTTTTAAATGGGGATTTTTTTCTGGATTATCTGGAGGGCTCTAAATGCAATCAAAAGTGTTCCTATAAGAGAAAGGTAGAGGGAGATTTGAAACACAGAGAAGAAGGTGAGAAGACAGAGCAGAAGACATCTGAAGACTGCAAAAATGTGGCCTCAGCCATGGAATGTTGCAACCAACAGGAGAAGGAAGAGACAGAAATGAGTTTTCCATTTGGAGCATTGAGAAGGAGCACAGCCCTAGGGCATAGCCCTATCAACACCTTGATTTCAATCCAGTGACACTAATTTTGGACTTGTGACCTCCAAAACTTTTAGAGAATAAATTTGCATTGTTTTAAGCTACCAGTTGGTGGTAATTTTTTACAGCAGCCACAGAAAACAAATACAGACTATTAACTGGTGCTTAGTCCTAGAATATCAGTTTCTGCTCCACTTCTCATCTCATAATTGCATCTCAAACATAAACACTGACTTCATATTCTTAATGCACCAATTCTTCCATTTCTTCAGGCTGCAAACAGAGAAAAGTGATTTAACCACTCCAGAATTGACCCAATAGACTCTCCAGAAAAGACTCTGCATGGTATCTGAAGCAGCATGGTCAGCATAACTGGCTGCAACTGGGCTCCACCATTTGCCACTTCAACCAGGTCCATTTTCCTTAGAGATTCATTTGCCTTGCTGTAGCCAGGAGTAAGAATGTTTAGCCTACAAGGATTATTTTGAGGCATCAATGAATCACTATGTGAGCCTCACACAGTGTCTGGCACCAACATTACAAAATATAGTTGATCTTGCCATCCTTGTTATTGTCCTGGTGAGGATTCCTCTCTGTTGAAGATATGAAGCCTCTTAAAAACAAGTGACAGAGGCTCCCAGCTCAGGATGCTTGTTCAGGTCCTAAAGATTCCCCCTCTACTTGTCACTCTGCTCATTACGGTTGCATGGCCACCACGGCCAACACTACTGAGGCCTATCTTAAGTTCCCATGCCTCACTCTTTGAGCACATGAGGACACAAGGATCCTTCGACAACTCAATAACTACACTCTGTGGCCATCCCTTGACTTCTGAGGGAATGTTTCCCTCCTGTCAATCAAAAGCTCTCTTCCCTCTGGGGCAAGATCCTTACATGCACCTAGCACCCCCACACTCAAGAGCCCTCACAACCAGCACCTTCACACCCAGCACCCTCACATCTGATCCCCTCACACCCAGCACTCTCACACCTAGTGCTGTCCTCATCCCAACTCTGTGGTTCCTCTGGGGAGTCACCATGGAATCCCTAATGGGAGAATGTTTTCAAAAGAAACAATAGCACAATGAAGGGTATTTGAAGATGAGAAGCAGGAAAGAAGTCCTTGGTGGCTGAGATGCATCCAGATTTTGCCTGGCCATTGAAAATCAGGTGAAGGACATTAAATATCCTGCAGTGGCATCACCATTAGGAGCATGAAATGAGAAAAGGGGCTGTCCTCACAGATCAGCCTAGAGGGGTGTCTATGCCAAACAGAAGACTGATAGTAAACAGAATTCAGAATGACATTACTGAGGCACAGTGTCAGGGCGTGGCCCAGGGAGGAGGGTAGATAAATAAGCATGGGTGCACTGTCAGAGGAAGAAATAACAGAGGTTGCAGGCAAGAGAGTTACAAGGAAGGAAGAGGAGGAAGACATGAGACAAATTCAGATAAAGTCAACATCTCCATCCTGGGGGAAACATGAGAGGGTGGTGTGAAGATATACATGATGTATGTTGCTTAGTGAAAGTAGCCAGTCGGAAAAGGCTACATGGTAAATAACCCCAATGATGACATTCTGAAAAAGGCAAAACTATGGGGACAGGATAAAGATCAGTGGTTGCCAGCGAAGAAGGAGAATAAGGTCTGGAGGCAGGGAGCCTAAGGCCCATTCATGCTGACTTCCTAGAACTGAATCAAAAGGAAAACCTTAAATTTCCACGTCCACCTAACAAAAGGTTCAGAGGCTACTCCCTTTGCAACAGCCCCCCACCAACCTTTCTGTTACAGATGAAAAATGGAAAGTATCTCTGATTGGTCTCTTCCTGCAACCAATCAGACGTTTGCATGGGGCGTAACTTTGTAACTTCACTTCAGCCTCTGCTTGGTCACCTTCCGCAATCAATCAGACTGGTCACAGGCCACTACTTCAAAGGGTGTAAACCAAGAAACAAATGGGAAACATCCAGAGGGTATTTAAACCCCAGAAAATTCTGTACCCAGTGCTTTTGAGCCTTGCTTGAGCCTACTCCCACTCCGTGAAGTGTGTTGTTTCAATACATCTATGCTTTTGTTGCTTCATTCTTTTGTTGCTTTGTGTGTTTTGTCCAATTCTTTGTTCAAAATGCCAAGAACCTAGACACCCTCCACTGGCAACATATTTTGGTGAGCCAGCCAGGAGGTAAGCCCAAAGTTTGGGATTTCTTTTTCTTCTCTTTTTGTTTTCTGTTTTCCATATAGGGGAACTCTTTTCTCTCTCTTTTTTCCTTTCCAACTTACAGACCCTTGGTGGAGAGCACCTAAGCATGGAAGCAACTATAAGTTTCTGGCTGGGGCCACTCTCTGGTGAAAATGAAAGACTTCTGTGTGGAAGTGCCTGACCACCACCACCCAGTTCCGGTGAAGGACCCAAGTCCTTTTCCCTTTTTTCTTTTTCAGTCTTTCAGCTGCAGTTTCTGCAGTTTCATAGTAGCTCCCTGGTAACTGCAGGCACCTGCCCAGGGCCACCCTCTGATGTTGCTTGAAAGCCAAGGTGTAAATGGGGATAGCTGCCCTGCCCAGAAGGGGAAAAGACTCTTCTATCTTTTCTGGTTATGGTCCCTGATCCCTATCTGTGATGCAACTGGCAGCGGCAGCTCACCTGGGTGAACTCACGTATGTTTCAGGTGACTTAAACCCTCTTTTTATATGTGAAATTCTCCCATACGATTAGGGCAAAAGATAATGTCTCTTAGGCATTTTGACTTACCTTCTCTTACTCAATTTTTTTGACTGCCTGAGGACCTTTGGGATCCACAAGCTTTAGTAGACATTCTACATCTTGGACCTCCACTGAGGGGATCCCATAGCTTGATGGTCATTGCTTCAGCATTAATTTGCTTGCCCTGAACCCCATAGAAATTCTCAACCCCAGCCAGGTGTGGTGGCTCACGCTTGCAATCCCTGCCCTTTGGGAGGCCAAGGCAGGTGGATTACCTGAGGTCAGGAGTTCAAGACCAGCCTGGCCAACATGATGAAACCCTGTCTCTACTAAAAATACAAAAAAAAAAAAATTAGCTGGGCATGGTGGTGTATGCCTGTAATCCCAGCTACTCAGGAAGCTGAGACAGGAGAATTGCTTGAACCTGGGAGATGGAGGTTGCAGGGAACTAAGACTGCACCACTGCACTCCAGCCTGGCAATGAAGCAAGACTCCATCACACACACACACACACACACACACACACACACACACACACACACAATGATGCCTCAAGATAGGTTTGTGGATTGTTACAGACATAGAAGATAGCATAATGGTTAACAGCCGGAGAAACCTCATGTGTGTGCATAGTACAGAGGACGTGGGAACTTTCCGTAGCTTCTCCTCAACTTACCTATAAGCCTAAAACTGCTCTATTAGCTTGGGCAACATAGTGAAACTCCATTAAAATACAAAAATTAAAAATACAAAAATTAGCCAGGTGTGGTGGCATGCACCTGTAGTCCAAGCTACTCGGGAGGCTGAGGCACAAGAATCGTCTGAGCCAGGGAGCTGGGGGCTATAGTAAGCCAAGATGTGCCATGGCACTCCAGCCTGGGTAGCAGAGTGAAACCCTGTCTCAAAAAAATATATAATGAAAATATTAATTAACAACAAAAATAATCAAATAAATAAGCCTAAATGGCTGGGATGATGAACATGTTCTAAAACTGATTGTAGTGAAGGTTCCAGATTCAGGGAAGACACTGCAAGCCATGAACAGCATACTCTGAATACGGGAACTGCATGGAATGAGTGAACTCCTTTGAATGGATGAACTGCTGCAGAGAGCACCCAAGGAAGCTTCCCCCAAACAATGCTCCCTCCTTGGCCCCTGGGGCCCTGTGGAGAGCTCTCTGCCCAAGTTTGTCAACTGTTGAGCTGCTCACCACAAGGTCTGCTCTTACCTTGGAGGGCCACCTGCTCTGCCCTGCACAGGTCCTCTTCTTGCTCCAGCTGAGATATCACATCAGGTTTGGAAAGCAAAAGCCCTGGTCAAAGAGGGAAAAAGGACTCGGCCCTCTGCTTGGAAACAAAGAACCATGTCCTGGGTCCAAGCTTCAGCCCCTGGTGCCATCCCAAGGAAATTCCCCACTCCTGGGACTACAAGTTACAAACTTGTCCCAGAGGTAGAATGAGGGGCAACCCCTGGCACCTGTACCCAAAAGGGAACTGCTTCCAGAATCTTCCAGCCCATTCCAGAACAGCTTCAGAACTGGTACAGCTTTGAGTCCTTGGGGGTAGAACCTCCTTCCATGAGCACAGCCCCTTACCCAGGGAGACAAGATGCTCCCAGGTCTCCAGTGTCACCTCTCGGTACAGTGTCCTCTGGGTCAGGTCCAGTTGTTCCCACTCCTCCTGTGTGAAGGCCATAGCCACATCCTCGAAGCACACAGATGCCTGAAATAGGGCACTTGTTACTGCTTATAGACCCCAGGTCCTCATGGCCTCATGGAGGACCTGCTAAGGTCTAAATGTTGGTGTCCCCCCAAAATTCATACATTGGAACCTAATACCCAATGAGATAGTGTTAAGAGGTGGGGTCTTTTCAAGGCAATTAATGTCCTCATAAAAGAGGCTTAAGGGAGCCTGTGTTCAGCTTCTACCATATGAGGACGCAATAAAAGGTGCCATCTATGAGACAGCAGGCCCCAACCAGACTAAATCTGCTGGCACATTGATCTTGGACTTCCCAGTCTCCAGAACTGTAACCAGTAAATTCTGTGGTTTATAAATTGCACACTCTAAGGTATCTTATTACAGCAACCCAAATGGACTGGGACAGCTCCACGTATGTAGTCTGTACTGTTCCTTTTCTGGGCATCTCACCTCTTGCCAGTCACAGCAGTGGTCCTGATTTTGGGACTGGAAATGACAGGAACTCCACTAGGAGATCCTCACCCATTGTCTCTCTACAAAATCACAGATTTGAAATGAGGTAAAAAAAGATGCTCTAAAATAGGGATGGGCAAACTGCAGCCCGCTGGACAAATCAGGGCTGTGGTGTGTTTTCAAAAGGCTAATGCTATGGAATGAACTGTGTTCCCCAAATTCACATGTTGAACCCTAACTCCCAAAGAGACTGTTTAAGAAGGTGATTAAGGTTAAATGTTTAAAAAGTGTCTAAGAAGGTGATTAAGATTAAATGAGGTCATAAAGGTAGGACCCCAATCCAATAGGACTGGAGTCCTCGTAAGAAGAGGAAAAGGCTGGGCATGGTAGCTCACACCTGTAATACCAGCACTTTGGGAGGCCAAGGCTGAAGCATTGCTTGAGCCCAGGAGTTCAAGGCTGCTATGAGCCAAGATTGTGCCACTGTATTCCAACCTGGGCAAGAGAGGGAGATCTTGTCTCAAAAAATAAAAGAAGAGGAAAAGACACCAGAGGGCATGTGTGGTCTTTCTCTCTCCTCACTACGTAAGGACACAGTGAGACCACAACTGTCTGCAAGGCTGGAAGAGAGGGCCTTCACCATTTACAGGGGACCCTGCAGGTGACTACAATGCTTTAAGGGGACACTCCCCCAGCCAGGGGCTTCTATGTGGGTTGAGGGCCCAGCGTGGCTTTTGGGGTGTGGGACTTAGCTCCACCCATCCTCAAAGGCCTGAGAAGCAACCAAAAACAAAATGTCCAAAGCACAGACCTGTCCTGCTGTAACAGGCACGGGAGACTTGTGCTGGGTCTAGTCCAGGGAGCTCTAGGCTTGTCCATGCTGGTGATGGGTGCAACACTTTACTGCAGGGAGCTGAAGTGTTTCACTGGGAAGCACTGGCCAGCACTGCAAAGCACTCCCGTGTGACACCCTGCAGGGGCGGGTGCTATTCCTGGATCTATTTTACATCTGTGGAGACCAAGGCACTGACAGCAAAGACCCCCACTCACCTGGGGTGGAACCAGCTGAGAACGTGCTTCCATTTCCTCCTTGCACCTCAAGAGGCTGCTGTGGAGAGGGCAGAGGTCCTCAGAAGGCAACCTGGGGTGGAAAACAAGCAGGGATTCAGCCCCTCGGCTCCCCCATGCTCCTAGAGCCCACATCCACCCTACCTAGATAACGTGAGGGGCGGCCAGCAACAAGCAGGGCTTCCCAGGTGCAGGAATGGGCCTCATGCCTGGGTACAGACCTGCGCTACCTCAGGCACAGGACAAGCGCCCAGTCACGTGCTCGGCGACTCAGCTGTGAGCCCAGACCAGCAGCAACCCCCCTCAACAGTCAAGGGAAAGGAGGGGCATTTTTCCTGTCATTTTGTGACTAAGTATGGGAGGTGGAAGCCACATGTCTAAGCAATTACACATTTAGCATATCACAATGGATCATAAGCTGGTTTCAGAAATGATGACAGTGGGGGCATGGGGACAAGGAGGATGTGACACTCCCCAGCAGGGCGACACAGGGAACTTACCTTGGCTCTGGGAAGGGGTGTTCTCCAGGCATGCCCTCCCTTGGTCTCAGTTGGAAGTGCCAGGATGCTGCCTACTGCCAGGGCACGCCTGTCACCCTCTCTATTGAACTCAGTCACCAAACCCTCCTGATCTTCTACTTGTCTAATCCTTTGGCAGCAGTCACATCACTGTCCCACCAAGAGTTTGGCAAAAACCCTCTTGAACGTGGCACCAAACCCTTCCCCACATCTGCCTCCTATCGCACATCCTCTGCAGGTACCAGCAGGTTACTGGAGACCACTGAGCATTTCAGAAACGCACCCTGTATCTCTGCCTTTGCTCACATGACCGCTCGCTCGACTTGATGGTGCCTTTCATTTGCACACTGCTTTCTAGTTCATGAAGAGCCTTGAACTCTGACCCCGAAAGCCAGTGTGGTAGCTCATGCCAGGAATCCCAGCACTTTGGGAATTGAGGCAGGCAGACTGCTTGAGTCCAAGAGTTCAAGACCAGCCTAGGCAACAAAGTGAGACCCCCATCTCTACAAAAACGTTAGCCAGGCATAGTCTGCGGTCCCAGCTACTGGTAGGGGCAGGGGCTGAAGTGAGAGGATCGCATGAGCCTTGGAGGTCAAAGCTGCAGGGAGCTGAGACGACACCACTGGACTCCAGCCTGGGCAACAGAGCAAGACCCTATCTCAAAAAAAAAAAAAAAAAAAAAAGCAAAACAACTCCCATTTGGGCTAGAAGAACGGACAAAGGCAGCCCCCTGTCCATTTGGGCTAGAAGAACGGACAAAGGCAGCCCCCTGTCCATTTGGGCTAGAAGAACGGACAAAGGCAGCCCCCTGCCCATTTGGGCTAGAAGAACGGATAAAGGCAGCCCCCTCCAGATGCTGAACACTTGTCATTCTCCCAGGTTTGAACGCTGGCATTTTTCTTGCCCCATATTCTCAGGAAAAATATTTTCTTTTCCTGGAATATCAAGTATCAAGCCATGCATTACAGAAATTTTGCTTTCTCTATGACATATTTTTTAGGCAGTTCTCACTTTTCCCTTCAAAGGCTTGGGAAACTTCTTCCACCAGCATCATCTCCTGCAGATGTGAGCGTGCTGGGGACCTACTCCTGGCCAGGAACACAGAACCTAAGCCTGGGCCATCTCACAAGAGCCTCAACACTTGCAGCTGCTGGGACGTCACCCCAGTGATACTCTCATTTCCCAGGCAATCTCTTCTGAGAACTCTACTGCTCTCAAACACTTCTGGTGCCTGAGATCTCCTTTCCTACGCTTAATTCCTCAGGGATATTCTCTCCTCCAGGCATGACCTTTATAGCAGGTCCCAATCTCTCCTCTGAACAGACATATAACATTCTTCAGGCAAATCAAGCACTCAAGTCCTTCAAGAAAACTAGGAGGGAGGGAAGGAGGGAAGGAGGGAAGGAGGGAAGGAGGGAAGGAGGGAGAGGGAGAGGGAGAGGAAGAGGGAGGGAGGGAGAGAGAGAGAGAGGGGAGGGAGAGAGAGAGAGAGAGAGAGAGAGAGAGAAAGTGAAGAGCAAATTTAGTGCTGAAATAGAAGACAAAGACAATAAAATGCAAAGAACTGCATTCGACCTCAGTGCCAGGGGAGCACAGACAAGGCACCAACACACACAAAAGAAACGGAAGGTGAATGATTAGAACTGCTATTAGATGGCAAGTTTGGAAAGGAGTCATTCATACTCTACTAAGAAAGGTTTAAAGTATAACATAAGCTAAGACAAAATGTTCAACTTGCAGGATTTAGAGTTGGTGTGAGAACATACACATTTAACCTGACTCCCAACATTAAACTTACTCAAAAAAACAAAGTAGGCCAGGCACAGTGGCTCATGCCTGTAATCCCAACACTTTGGGAGGCCAAGGCAGGACCATCGTTTAAGCCTGAGTTCGAGAGCAGCCTGGGCAACACAGGGAGACCCTATCGCTACAAAAAAAAATTTTTTAATTGGCCAGGCATGGTGTATGCCTGTGGTCTCAGGTTCTTGCGAGGCTGAGGCAGGAGGATTGCTTAAGCCCAGGAGGTTAAGGCTGCAGTGAGTAGTGATCATGCCACCACACTCCAGCCTCAGTGACACAGACCGTCTCAAACAACAACAAAAAAAAAAAAGAAAGAAAGAAAAAGAAAAAAATGACCCTTACCCCAAAAAGGTAAAAGCGAAACCCATTATTCCATGATGCTAGAATGGTCACACTGCCACATCACACACACATTATAGGGAACGTGCAGGGCTGTCTTAGCAAGCCTGGGTTGTCCACACCCTGCACATTCTATTTTTTTGTTGTTCTTCTTTTAGATGGAGTCTGGCTCTGTCACCCAGGCTGGAGTATGGCAGCATGATCTCAGCTCACTGCAACCTCCGCCTGCTGGGTTCAAGCAATTCTTCTGTCTCAGCCTCCTGAGTAGCTGGGATTACAGGCGCACACCACCACCCTCGTATAATTTTTATATTTTTTTAGTAGAAATGGGGTTTCAACATGTTGGCCAGGCTGGTCTCAAACTCCTGACCTCAACGGATCCACCCACCTCAGTCTCCCAAACTGCTGGGATTTCAGGTCTGAGCCACCATGCCCATTCTTAAGAAAGGTCTGATCCTTGACTGCCTGCTGGGGATAACCTCTGAGACCCTGGGATATCTTGCCTGATAAAATGTCTTTGCCTGCCTGGGGCACTGGGCCACAATGTATTAGGCGAATCTCTGGAGGGGCTGAGTAGCCAAAGTAATTTATACAGGTTCCATGCCTACACAACAGATTCCCCCAATAAAAAAACTAAGGACCAAGGCTTGGGTAAGCTTCCTGGTCCACATCATTTGGATAATTAAACACTGTCTACCAACTCCACTGGGAGCTGAATGCTAATTTTTTTTTTTTTTTTTTTTGAGACAGAGTCTAAGTCGCCCAGGCTGGAGTGCAGTGGCATGATCTTGGCTCACAACAGCCTCCATCTCCTGGGTTCAAGCAATTCTCCTGCCTCAGCCTCCCGAGTAGCTGGGACTACAGGCGCATGCCACCATACCTTGCTAATTTTTATATTTTTTTACAAATGAGGTTTTACCATGTTGGCCAGGCTGGTCTCACTCCTGACCTCAGGTGACCTGCCCACCTCAGGCTCCCAAAGTACTGGGATTATAGGCTTGAGCCACCACACCAAGCCTTGTAATTTTAATCTGTATCCTTTCAATGTACTGAACTGTAACTGTGAATATTATAGCTTTTCAGGAGTTCTGTGAGTCCTTTTGGTCAACTTGAGAATGGTCTCAGGAACCCGCACACAGTGAGTACCTGGCTCACTTAAAGAAATAGGCCGTCAGGAATTTTGAGAAAAGTGGGCCATTTCTTCACAGCAGTGGTCCTCCACCTTAGGGACAGTTTGGCCTTCAGGGAACATTTGGCCATGTTTGAAGACAGTTTCGGGAGTTTGGTGGGAGTGGAGTGGGGAGGAGGTGTAGAAGGGGACAACTAGGGGCTGCCATCTGGTGAGCAGAGGCCATGGAAAGTGTAGAACTTTCTACAGCTCACGAGGCAGCCCTAGAGGATGATCTGACCCCAAATGCTGATCGGAGAAACTGCTTTACAGGGAGGAAGAACCTTGAGGGCAAGGCTGTGTCAGACACAGGACTCTTTAGCCTGAGGCCAGCCTCACACATCAGCAGATGTGAAGAAAACCCACAGCCATAAAGCACCCAGCCCTGTTTAACTTCACCTTCTTCCTAAACACGGAGAACTCAGAGGCCAGTCAGGACAGAGTAACAGCAAATGCTGAAGACTCTTGCCTCCCCTGCACCAGGAGATGAACCTCGCCCTGACACCACGAAACCTGCGTCCTGTGTCCCCTCCCTCTTTTGCCTGTCCCTTTGCAGGCTGCAGGGCTTTGCAAAAAAAAAAAATTTTTTTTACCGTGACTGCAGTGGCTTGAATAATGGCCACATCCTGATCCCTACAAACTGTGAATATGTGACCCTACAAGGAAAGAGACCTAAGTTGAGGATCTTGAGATGGGGAGACTTGGGGTAGGTCTGACATCACCACAATGATCCCTACAAAGAGGGAGGTGGGAGTACCAGAGACAGAGGAGGAGAAGTGACGACAATGGGAGTCCCCTGAGACAGAAACTGACACCCCCTCTGTAGTGAGTGCACCACAGACCCTCATGTATGCACTCCTCAGCCTGGAAACCTGTGACATTGATCCTCACAGGTGTACTGAGAACATGGGGCTGAGCAGGGATGGAGGAAGTCCTTCCTGACCTCTCCTGCATGCACTCCTCTCACATTCAGCCAATCACAAAAGCCTGTGTCCCCGCCTCCCAGGCACCATGCACCACTCCACAAGCCTGTCCCCATGCCTGGCCCAGCCACTGTTTCTTTTGGGGGTTACCACAGTGGGTTCAATGGGGTCCTGCCTTTGACTTTCCTCTTCTCTCCCAGAAAGCCGCAGGGTCACTACGGAGTAAAGCCTGTGTCACAGAACCCTGTGCAGTGCCAGCTTCCCACCGCCATTAGGGGAAAGTCCAAATTCCTCCACAATCTCCAGAAATCCCTTCCCAGATTAAAATCTTAGCAGGCGTAGTGGTTCACGCCTGTAATCCCAGCACTTTGGGAGGCCGAGGCAGGTGGATCACCGGAGGTCAGGAGCTCGAGACTAGCTTGACCAACATGATGAAACCCATCTCTACTAAAAATACAACATTAGCCGGAATTGGTGGCGCATGCCTGTAGTCCTAGCTACTTGGTAGGCTGAGGCAGGAGAATCGTTTGAATCCGGGAGGTGGAGGTTGCAGTGAGCCAAGATTGCGCCATTGCACTCCAGCCTGTGCAACAAGAATGAAACTCCATCTCAAAGAGAAAATTTTAAAAAATCTCCAGACACTCACCACAAACCTTGTGATGTCTGTCAGTCACATGGAACACCTTCCAGGTCCCTGACCGCACCACATCCCACCTCCAGACACGCTTGCAGGCTTCTCTATCCTCGGGTGCCTCCACACCTTGCTGCCTCCCTAGGCCCTGCCTCCATGCCAATTACAGCCCATGCCAACAAAGCCCCGGGCTTCTGGCACAGGTTCACACATTGAGGTGTCCACTCCACTCCAACAGCATTTAAGACATGAAATGAAAACATGAGAAAGACAGGGAAGATAAAAAGCAGCATGGAAGTCTCCATGGATGAGTGGGGAAAAAAAGCAAAGTAAAGGTGGGTGTGGGGTCCTACCTGTGGCTGCAGGGCCCCTTGGGCAGCTCGTAGGGGCAAGGGTCTAGCTCCCTCAGCCCGTGAGGGGAGCCGCCCTCCAGGCCGGGCTGTGCCTAAGACCAGGCCCCAAGATGAAAGCAGGCCCACAGCACTCTCAAAGGCTTCCAGGACCAGCAAGCTCCTGGCCCAGAGTGGCTCAGCGTCCTGTGGCTCCTGTAACCAATTGTTGTCTTAAGATGAACAGAAGCTTGAGGCCCGGCGCAGTGGCTCACAAGCCTGTAATCCCAGCACTTTTGAAATCTGAGGCAGGTGGACTGCTTGAGCCCATGGGATCAAGACCAGCCTAGGCAACATGGCGAAATCTCATCTCTACAAAAGATACAAAAATTAGCCACACACACCTATAGTTCTAGCTACCTGGGAGGCTGAGGTGGGAAGATTGCTGGAGCCTGGGAGGCGGAGCCTGCAGTGAGCCAGGATCACACCACTGCACTCCAGCCTGGGTGACAGGGTAAAACCGTATGTGGGGTGGGGGAGAAAAGTATGATGTTCGTTGTGGGGAAAAAAAAGAAAGAAAATAAAAAAACATAAAAAGTTTCATAGCATGAGGCCAGGCACAGTGGCTCACTTCTATAATCCCAGCACTTTGGGAGGTCAAGGCGGGTGGATCACTTGAGGTCAGGAGTTCGAGACCAGCCTGGTCAACATGGTGAAACCCCATCTCTACTAAAAATACAAAAAATTAGCCAGGCATGGTGGCTACATGGGAGGCTAAGGCATGAGAACTATTTGAACCCGGTGGGGGATGGAGGTTATAGTGAGCTGAGATACTGCCACTGCACTCCAGCCTGGGCAATGGAGTCCTAGCTAATTGGGAGGCTGAGGCATGAGAACTGTTTGAACACATGGGGTGGAGGTTGTAGTGAGCTAAGATCCTACCACTGCACAGCTGCCTGGGCAATGGAGAGAGACTCTGTTTTTTTTTTTTTCTTCTTTTTCTTTTTTTTAATAGGAAACAAGAGACTCTGTCTTAAAAAAAGTTTCATAGAATGATACACACAAACAAATGGAGGCTAAAAAATGCTAAATAAGCTCTGCAATATGTATCAACATCAATGTCCTGTTTGTGAAAGGTGTCACCCTCTAGAAAAGCTGGGTGAAGGACACACAAGATACTCTGTACTATTTTGCAACTTTCTGTAAATCTATATTTCATAATGAAGGGTTTTTGCTTGTTTGTTTTTAAAATAGAGATGAGGTTTTGCCATGTTACCCAGGCTGATCTCAAACTCTTGGGCTCAAGCAATCCACCCACCTTGACATCCCAAAATGCTGGGATTCAGGTGTGAGACACTGTGCCTAGACATTAAGTTGTTTTTTAATCACACAAATTTTGAAGTTGATTTATTTTTTAATTGATGAATACAAATTGTATATATTTATCATGTACAATATATTCAGAAATACATATACATTGTAGAATGGCTAAATTGAGATAATTAACATATGCATACATATACTTTTTTGTGATGAGAATATTTTACTTTCCTAGTAATTTTCAAACATATAAAAGATTATTAACTATAGCCACCATAATCTAAAAAATCACACATATTTTAGGTTCATTGTACAAAAAGTAAAAGATGGAGATAGCTAAAAATAAAAATAAAAAATAATCCAACCTCTTAGAGACGGCCACTGTTACTATTTTGTGCCTACACTCATGTGCCCCATAATGACATTTTGGTCAATGACAGACCATATATATGACAGTGGTCCCATATGATTACAATGGACCTGCCCTATACAGGTATGCCATTTTAAATCTTTTATTCCATATTTTTACTGTACCTTTTCTATGTTTATATCTATTTACATATTCAACTTCTCCACTGTGTTATAATTGCCTATAGTATTCACTACAGTAACATGCTGTGCAGGTTTGCAGCCTAGCAGCAAGAGGCTGTACCACATAACTTGGATACGTATTAGACCATAACCACGTAGGTTTGTATAAGTATGCCTATGATGTTCACGCAACAGTCACCTAATGACACATTTCAGAACATATCCCCATTATTATTGACAGGTAACTGTATTTCCTTTAAGAAATCTTCCTTAAAAAAAAAAAACAAAAAAGAGAAATCTTCCTGTGTGAATACACACATGTTCACTAATCACTTATGTGTTTCTAGAAAAATGTGATTATAATGTAAATACTCTTTTGAAACCGCATCACAAAGTATCTCCCAATACCAATAAACAATTTTTGTAATAGCTGTAATCACTCTAATAGCTGAATTTGATGAAGGGACTGTAGTTTATTAATAGTCGCAGTTTTAAAGAGTTTAATGTTTCTGAATATTTAGGACTTTTCCAAATTTCATCCTCACATCAGCCATATAATGGCCACTCTTGCTTTCATACATGCCTGCCTTTCTGCATGTGTATTTTTAGCTTAAATATTCAAAAGAAGAACTGCCAGGCAGCTCCCGGAATGCTGCACACAGGTACACATGCAAAGGGAAAAACTGCTTCTTGAGCTATCGTAACAGAGTAAGAGAGGAAAAGCAGCAGTGTCACCATCAACGATGATTAACTCTGGCCTCATTCCAAGTGCTAGGCTCCAGGCAGTGATATAAATGTGACCCAAACCCACCAAGGACACAAGCCTGGCCTGTGGGGCCTTTTCCAAGGTGGCAGGGAGGCCACATGAGCAAACAGGCAAGAACAATGAAGTGCAGTCAGCACTGGATCAAGGAAAGATTACAGTTTGCAGTTTCTCACATAGTCTTTCTCATATTTCCTTTAGGTACACAATTTTTGTTTTATATCTATGCTATTGGGTGTGGTCCATAAATGTTCAAGATTAATATATCTTCTTCTTATAGTCTTTTATCACTAAAAAGGTGATAAAGCCAGGCCTCAATCTTGTATCATGCCTGTAATCATGCAATCTTATAATCATGCCTGTAATCCCAGCACTGCTGTGGCTGATATGGTTTGGCTGTGTCCCCATCCAAATCTCATATTGAATTGTAGCTCCCATAATTCCCATGTGTCATGTTGTGGTAGGGACTCAGTGGAAGGTAATTGAGTTATGGGGGTGGGTCTTTCCCTTGCTGTTCTTGTGACAGTAAGTCTTACAAGATGTGATGGTTTTATAAAGAGGAGTTCCCAGGCTGGGTGTGGTGGCTCATGCCTGTAATCCCAGCACTTTGGGAGGCCAAGGTGGGTGGATCATTTGAGGCCAGGAGTTCAAGAC
This sequence comes from Cacajao melanocephalus, assembly GCA_963573385.1. NCBI lineage: Eukaryota > Metazoa > Chordata > Mammalia > Primates > Pitheciidae > Cacajao > Cacajao melanocephalus. The sequence continues at coordinate 3,113 of CAUYLG010079157.1, read as the reverse complement.
CAGCTTGAACAACATGATGAAACCCCGACTCTATTTAAAAAAAAAAAAAAAAAAAAAGGAGTTCCCCTGCACACACCTCTTGCCTGCCATGTAAGGTGTGACTCTGCTCCTCCTTTGCCTTCTGCCATGATTGTGAGGCCTCCCCAGCTATGTGGAACTGAAAGTCAAACCTATTTCCTCGGCTGGGCATGGTGGCTCACACCTGTAATCCCAGCACTTTGGGAGGCCAAATTGGGTGGTTCACTTGAGGTCAAGAGTTCAAGACCAGCCTGGCCAACATCATGAAATCCCATCTCTACTAAAAATACAAATATTAGCCGGACGTGGTACACACACCTGTAGTCCCAGCCACTCAGGAGGTTGAGGCAGGAGAATCACTTGAGCCCAGGAGGTGGAGGTTGCAGTAGCTGATATCATGCCACTGCACTCCAGCCCAGGCAACACAGCAAGACTCAGTCTCAAAAACAACAACTCTTTCCTTTATAAATTATCAAGTCTTGGGTATGTTTTTATTAGCAGCATGAGAACAGACTAATATAGTAAATTGGTACTGGTACAATGGGGTGTTACTATGAAGATATCCAAAAATGTGGCAACAACTTTGGTCTGGGTAACATGCAGAGGTTAGAACAGTTTGGACGGCTCAGAAGATAGGAAAATGTGGGAAGGACTAGAATGTCCTAGAGACTTGTTGGCTGGCTTTGATCAAAATGCTGATAGTGATATGGACAATAAATTTCAGGCTGAGGTGGTCTCAGATGGAGATGGGGAACTTGTAGGGAACTGGAGCAAAGGTGACTCTTGCTGTTTTAGCAAAGCGACTGGCAGCACTTTGCCCCTGCCCTAAAGATTTGTGGAACTTTGAACTTGAGAGAGATGATTTAGGGCATATGGCAGACAAAATTTCTAAGCAGCAAAGTCTTCAAGATGTTACTTGGATGCTGTTAAAAGCATTGTTTTATATATTCACAAACATATGGTTTGGAATTGGAACTTATAATTAAAAGGGAAGCAGAGCATAAAACTTCAGAAAATTTGCAGCCTGATGATGCAAAAGAAAAGTGGAACCCATTTTATGCGGAGGAATTCAAGCCAGCTGCAGAAATTTGTTTAAGTAATGAAGAGCCAAAGGTTAATTACCAAGACAATGGGGAAAATGTCTCCAGGGAATGTCAGAGGTCTTCACAGCAGCCCCTCCCATCACAAACCTGGGGGTCTAGGAGGAAAAAATGGATTTGTGGGATAGACCCAGGGCCTTGCTGCTTTGTGCAGTCTCAGGACTTGGTGCCCTGCATCCTAGCCGTGGCTAAAAGGGACTAACATACAGTTTGGGATGTAGCTTCAGAGGGTGCAAGCCCTAAGTATCGGCAGCTTCCACATGGTGTTGAGCCTGTGGGTGCACAGAAGAACTGAGGTTTAGAAACCACTGCCTAGATTTTGGAGGATGTATGGAAATGCCTGGATGTCCAGGCAGAGATGTACTGCAGGGACAGAGCCCTCATGGAGAACCTATGCTAGGGCAGTGCGGAAGGGAAATGTCGATTGGGTACCCCCCCACAGTGTCACCACAGGGGCACTGCCTAGTGGAGCTGTGAGAAAGGGGCCACGGTCCTCCAGACCCCAGAATGGTAGAGCCGATAGCTTGCACCAGGTGTCTGGAAAAGCCATACTCAATGCCAGCCCATGAAAACAGCCAGGTGGTGGGCTGTACCTTGCAAAGCCAAAGGGGCAGAACTGCCCAAGACAATGGGAACCCACCTCTTCCATCAGCATGACCTGGGTATGAGACATAGAGTCAAAAAAGATCATTTAGGAGCTTTAAGATTTGATTGCCCTGCTGGATTTTGGACTTGAATGGGGTCTGTTGCCCTTTTGTTCTGGCCAATTTCTCCCATTTGGAATGGGTATATTTACCTAAAGCCTGTACCCACATTGTATCTATGAAGTAACTAACTTGTTTTGGAACTTACGGGCTCATAGGTGGAAGGGACTTGCCTTGTCTCAGATGAGACTTTGGACTATGGACTTTTGAGATGATAATGAAATGAGTTAAGACTCTGGGGACTGTTGGGAAGCCATAACTGGTTCTGAAACGTGAAGACAGGAGATTTGAGAGGGGCCAGGGAGGAATGACATAGTTTGGCTATGTCCCCACCCAAATCTCATCTTGAATTGTAGCTCCCATAATTCCCATGTGTCATTTCATGGGAGGTCCTGGTGGAAGGTAACTGAATCATGGGGGCAGGTCTTTCCCATGCTGTTCTCATGATAGTAAATAAGTCTAATGATATCTGATGGTTTGATAGAGGGGAGTTCCCCTGCACACGACCTCTTGCCTGCTGTCATGTGCCTGCTGTCATGTAAGGCATGACTTTGCTCCTCCTTTACCTTCTGCCGTGACTGTGAGACCTCCCCAGCTATGTAGAACTGTGAGTCAATGAAAACTCTTTCCTTTATAAATTACCCAGTCTTGGGTGTTGTCTTTATTAGCAGCACGAGCACAGACTAATACAGAGGTCAAAGCAGGAAGACTGCTTGAGTCTAGGAGTTGGAGACCAGCCTGGGCAACAAAGTGAGACCCAGTTTCTACAAAAAAATCAAAAAGTTAGCTGGATATAGTGGCATACACTTGTAGTCCCAGCTACTCAGAAGGCTGAGGTGGGAGGATCACTTGAGTCAGGAGGTCAAGGCTGCAGTGAGCTGTGATGGCACCACTGCAGTCCAGGCTAGATGACAGAGTGAGACTGCCTCAAAAAAAAAAAAAAAAAAAAGAAAAAGAAAAACAAAACAAAACAAAAAAATGATAAAAGTGTCTTTTTCTTAATGCTGTTGCACTAAAGACCTACTTTATTTGATATTATCTTGCCATCCATTTCCTTATTTGTTTTCACTGATGGATCTATGCTCACCCCACCACTTGTTTGTCAAAACCCGGACCATCTGACTCTTCTAAGGAGAGCGCAGCTTTAACTTTTTATTTTTAAGAGACAGGGTTTTACCATGTTGGTGAGGCTGGTTTCAAACTCCTGACCTCAAGCAATCCACCCGCCTCAGCCTCCCAAAGTGCTGGGATTACAGCTTTTTATTTTCTATTCAATTTCCTTTTTTTTTTT
>CAUYLG010079156.1:0-27447 GCA_963573385.1 Cacajao melanocephalus | reverse complement strand
TGTCTCCATTGTTAAGCACAATTATTGGCATAAAAGAGGTTTTTAATACCCATTTTTAGACTGCATTCTAGCCTGGGCAATAGAACAAGAATCCCGTTCTCTCTCCCTCTTTCTCTTCCTCTTTCTTTCTCTCTTTCATTCCTTTTTCTTTCTTTCTTTCACTCTTTCTTTCTTTCTTCTTTTCTCTCTTTTTCCTTCTTTCAAAAAAAAAAGAATACAAGAGGATGTGCATAGGTTATTTACAAATACTACACCATTTTATATCAGAGACTTGGGCATCCTCGAATTTGGTTATCGGCAGGGGTCCTGGATCCAATCCCTTTAGGATGCTGAAGGATGACTATATTTGCACCGGGAAATGGAACCCTTCCCCCAACTCCCATCAACCACAGTCTCCTAAAAACAAGGAATTTGGGGTACAAGTATATTTTATGTCAAATGCATCAACAGGAGGGATTCCCACTTCCAGATGGAGACAGGGCAAAACGGAGCACAGCAGGGCATGTGTGGAAGAAGTGTCCCGGAGGTGTAAACCCTCGGGAATTGAAAATGAGGTTGGGAGGCATATTTGTTCCTGGGGTTCGTGCAGCAGATGATCTCAAACAGTGGAAACTTATTCTCTCACAGCTCTGATGGGCCAGATGTCCAAGACCAAGGTGTCAGCAGGGCCACCCTCCCTCTGGAGCCTCTGCAAAGAGTCTGCTCCTGCCTCTTCCAGGCCAGCCTGGCTTGTGGCTGCCACTGTCCAGTCCCTGCCTCTGCTTTCGGGTGGCCTTCTCCTCTTCCGTCCCTGTGTATTTCCTCTGCAAATCTCATACAAGCGCATTCGTCCTGGGATTTACAACCCAGCCAAGATAATGATCCCGAATCATTTTATCTCAACATCTTTAACTTGAGCCGGGCACATGGCTCACGCCTGTAATCCCAGCATTTCGAGAGGCCGAGGCAGGCGGATCACGTGAGCTCAGGAGTTCAACACCAGCCTGGGCAACATAGGGAGACCTCATCTCTACAAAAAAGCACACACAAAAAATTAACCAGGAGTGGTGGTGTGTGACCCTAGTTCCAGCTACTCGGGAGGCTGAGACCAGAGGATCGCTTGAGCCTGGGACGTTGAGGCTGCAGTGAGCTGTGATTGTGCCACTGCCCTCCAGCCTGGATGACACAGTGAGATCCTATCATATACACACACACATATACATACACACACACACACACGCACGATCCTTAAGACCACCCTGGGCAACATAGGGAGCTCCACGTGCAGCAGGTGCTCATTCAATGATGTAAATTATATTTACAAAGACCTTTTTCCCAAATAATGTCACACTTCTGGGTCCCAGGAATTATACTGTGGACATATCTTTTGGGGGGGCCGCCATTCGACGCGCTACAGTATGAGACTTTCACAGACCATGGGGGACAGGAGGCAGCGGTTAAGCTTGGTTTCTTTCTGACTTAGCAATGGCGACCTGTGGTGAGGCCACTCATACTGGAACTGCGCTGAGAAACCCATCCCTCCCTCGGGCTCTCACTGCCGAAGAAAATAGAAGCCATTCTGGGAAATGTTAGTGGGCCCCAGCCCCTTCCTAGCCACGCAAGCGACCCCTCTTCAGGGCCTATGTCCAAGCTCCCTGCTTTGAGGCCCACACTGGTCATCCCAGGCTCCAGCTGTCTCACTCTCCTTTGGGTCCTATGACCTTGGGCCTTGATTTTGCTTGTTCAAGCCCTCATAAGCGTTTGCTGCCTGTCCACTGTACTTCGGACCCCAGGCTTACAAGAAAACTCATTTGGCAATTAATGCCGCACTCACCTTGGACCGGTTCTACAAAGTCCCAGATTCTTACGGGGAGAATAGGCATTTCAAGAGTATAAGAAGCTAACATGCCTCTAGTCAAAATCACCCTCAAAGATCACCTATAACCCCCAGAAACCAGGAACTTGATGCTCCAAAGCAAAAATCCACTTGTTACCTAGCCTTGCAGGTAGAGGCTCCCTGGTCCTGGGGCAGGTCTAGTTTGGAGATGACGGGAGGGAGGAGGGAAATGGATTCGTGAAAGAGATTTCAATCTTTTCTTTCTTCACCTCTGGATTTTATAAGTGACTTTCCTAAACCCCAGGCATGTGTGTGGCAGTCTTCCGTATGCTATTCTCTTGGATGAGCTGCCCTGAGAACAAGGCCCCTGGGGACAGAAAGAAGCCCCCATCTCCCCATGAGTGGGGCACAGCATGGCCTGTGCAAGGTGGGGGGGGGCGCTGGATAAAGTCACTGGGGGAGGGGGAGGAAGAGGGGTGTCCACACTTGTGGGTCACACGACTCAGGCGACCCCTTAAGAGACTGCTCTCACCAAGACAAATTCTGGGGTAAGCTTTCCCATCTCGCTGCCCAGGTCCGTGGTCCCCTCTGGCCACTCGTCTGTCCAAAGCCATGACAGGGAGAGACAAAGGCCCACACTGCGTGGCCCCCACTGGGTTCTGGGGCCGAGTCCTGTGCCCGGTGCTGGACACAGCTCCACACACAGCGGGTGCTCACTCAGCGCTGAATGTCTCAGGGGATCCTCAGGCCTGCAGTCTCAGCCAGGGCCCTGAGGGTCCTCGTATTAGTCAGGTTTCTCAGGTTGTGGAGAGAGGGGTGGGGGGGTTGATTTTGTTTCTTTCTTTCTTTTTTTTTTTTTAAGACAGAGTTTTGCTCTTGTCGCCCAGGCTGGAGTGCAATGGGGCTATCTCGGCTCACTGCAACCTCTGCCTCCCGGGTTCAAGCAATTCTCCTGCCTCAGCCTCCCAAGTAGCTGGTATTACAGGCATGCACCACCATGCATTGATTTTTTATTTTTAGTAGATACAGGGTTTCTGTATGTTAGGCTGGTGTTGAACTCCTGATCTCAGGTGATCCGCCCACCTCAGCCTCCCAAAGTGCTGGGATTATAGGTATGAGTCACCGTGCCCTGTGATAGAGGTTGATTTTAAGGAACCAGCTCACTGATTGTGGAGGCCAGCAAGCCCACATCTGCAGGGTGGGCCAGGGAGCTGGGGACCCAGGAAGAGCTGATGCTGCAGTCCTGTCCCAAAGCCATCTGCTGACAAATCTCCCCTCTTAGGATGTTTTTCTCTTCCAGGGTGGGGGAGAGGCAGGGAGGTGAAGGGTTGAGGGGGTCAGTCTTTGTCTTCAGGTCTTCAACAGAGTGAGTGAGGCCCACCTGCCTGGTGAGGCAATCTGCTTTACTCAGCACTCATCCACTGATTTAGATGTTACTCTTATCAAAAACTACTTTCACAGAAACATCTAGAACAATGGCTGATCAAATATCTGGGTACCACGGCCCAGCCAAATGGATGCATAAAATTATCCCCCCACTTCCCCGCCCCTGCCCCCTCCAGGGCCCTCTGGGTTCTCTGAGTCTGGCTCTCCATCTCCTCCTCTTCAGCCTCCCCCTTCCAGGCTTTGGGATCCTGAGGCTCTTCCCTCCCCTGTGCTACCCAAAGAGCCCTTGGGGACTTGAATTCCTCCTTCTCGGACCTTTTTCTCCTTCCAGTCAGTGGATCCCGTCACTTAGAGAGCTCCTGGAATGACATTTTCCCTAAGAAGCCTCTCCTGTATAAAACTGAGGGTTGTTGGTTGTGCGCAGAGGATGGGGGTGGCTTCCCTGCCCTCTCCACCCCCCACACCCTTGCCCCTTCCCACTGCATCACTGCTGGGCTGGACCGGGGATGGGGGTCGGGGGGAAGGTAAGCCCTGGATTGGGAGCCCTTATCTTGCTTTAGTTTCCTCTAGAGCTCAGCACCATGTGACGTTATAGTAGTGATCTGCCTTGTTTACTCTTCCTCTCTTACCAGAAGGTAAGCTCCTACACAGAACCTGCACACGGAGGCGCTCGGGGTGTTTGTTGATTGAATGAAAAACGTTCACTGAACACCTCTGTTGTGCAGCACACACTGTGCCAGAGCGTGGACGAAGCTCAGCTGCCCAGGCCATTGGCTATTTCTGAGCATTTTCACTCTCCTGTTGTACACCCCTCATTTCCCCCTTCCTGGAAGCGAGCCCCTCCCTACCCAAGCGCAGGAATCATCTTCCCTCCTCTCTCCTGGAGTCGGCCCTGACTTGGTGTCCCTGGACAGGGGTCCCTGTGAGCCCCTGAAGGAATGTGAACTGAGCCGAGGAGGAGATGTTTCCTGTCTACTAGGAGGAAAGGGACCAGGACACACAGAGGCGCAGGGGACTGAACCCTCAGTTCCAGCCCCTCGGACTCATCCGGAGTCACGCAGTTCCGGGACTTTGCAGAGGAAAGGGGAAGGGGATGTGCTTTGGGAATAGAATTGCACCTTTCCACCCAGCTCAGCACCCGTCGTGCCGCCCGGAGATTCCTCGATGCCACCTGGATCCGAGAGGAGACGCTGTTGCTCATTTCCTGCCTCCTGAGGCTGCAATCCCGGGCCGACCAGACCGGTAGCCCGGCTGCGCCCCCTGGTGGCCGGCGACACTCAGCCAGTGCCGGGAATCACCACCGCCCAGGGCAAGGACCAGAACCAGGACCAGGACCAGGAACAGAACCAGGACCAGGGTGGGAGAGAGATTTATTCCCGTGCACACCTCTAACTTATCCCTCCTACACAAGGCAGGACTCCAGCTTCTTTCCCTTTTCTGTGTATTTCAAAAGAATGTACATTGGCCATAAAAAAAAAAAATCCATGCAAACAAAAAGAAGACCCCAATCAAAGCTGTGATACTGTGTCCTGGCAGGACCAGCCAGACCTGGGTCTCAATCCCAGCCCTGCCATCTACTAGCTGACTGAATCCGGTCCCGTCACTCAACTCTCAGTTCCTGCATCTGCAGCCTGGGAATGGTGTGCTCCATCGCTGGGTTGTGTGAAGATGACCTATGTACCCAGCACGCAGGAGAGCCCCCGCGGATGAGGGCAATAGACACAAAAGAGAATCGGTTAAATGTCCTTTGGTTTCTGCCCAGGTGTTCCCAGGGAGTGAGAGGTGTTCCCCAAAATTAACTGCCTGCCTGATCGCCCGAGCAGAGGCTGTATTTCTCAGACTCTCTGGCAGCCAGAGTCAGTCATGGAGCTAGTTCTGGTCCATGGAATGTAGATGGAAATGATGTCTCCAACTTCCAAGTCATGCCCTGCAAGGGAGGTTGTCTCCCATCCCTTCTGCTTCTCCACCCTCCTGCTGACTGGGAAGTGGATCCTGGATCAGCTGCCCTGGAGAAAGGAAAGGAAGCCACATATTAGAGGATGGCAGAGCCTCCCTGACACCCCAGGACCATGACATCTGAAGAAATAAATATAATTCCTAAGCCAACATATCGCTGGATCTCTTTGTTACATCAACTTAGATATAACCATGGCGTTTCAAATGTCCACCAAGGAGTCTTGGCATTCATTCTGAATACCAGCTGACAGAGTTTCTACCTTTAGTGCCACTTCTTACCTTTAGTGTCTCCCTCCACCCCACCCCATCACACACAAAAAAAGCTGCTACAAAAGCTGGACCCAAGGAATCTTAGAGATGGCTTAACTCTAGCCTGATCATCCCCTCCCTGAGGTCCCACTGAGGCTGGTAGCCCCGCCACCTCTCTCTGCTTCTCTCTTATTCTGAGGCTTCAGTGTGCCAGGGGATGATGAAGGGTAGTCCAGTGTGTTGGACAGGTAGTACAAGGGTTCTCCAATGACTCTGTCCAACTGCAGGTTGAACTGACAATGAACAAGATAGCACTTTGGGGCTGCTTGTTTACCACAGTCAGGAGGGACAGAGTAGCTCAAATCTATGTTTTGGGAGTCTGGAACCTCTATTCCTTCCTGGTACTCCCCAGTTTAGAACATTTTGATAAAAGTTGGTTTATAGAAGGCAAAGTGCAAGCCCCAGGCCCAGGTAGGGCCTCCTACCTCCCCCAGTGATCTCAATCTTGAGACTCGCACACTCGGGTATACCTGTGGAAAGGCCAATTCCTGTATGGTGAAGTTGGCAGGTCTGATTTATCTTGGATGAAAGTCTAGCATCCATTTTTCTTTTTCTTTCTTTTTTTTTTTTTTTTTAACCAAGTCTGCCCAGGCTGGAGTGCAGTGGCACAATTTCAGCCCACTGTAAGCTCCACCTCCCAGGTTCAAGTGATCCTCCTGCCTCAGCCTCCCAAGTAGCTGGGACTGCAGATGACTGCCACTACACCCAGCTAATTTTTGTATTTTTAGTAGAGATAGGTTTTTGCCATGCTGGCCAGGATGGTCTCGAACTCCTGACCTCAAGCAATCCACCCATCTCAGCCTCCCAAAGTGCTGGGATTATAGGTGTGAGCCACTGTCCCCGGCCTAGCATCAATTTTTCAATACAGTGGCCCTAGAGAAAGGCCACCCAGTGAATTCTTGTGGCTGAGTAAAGGGGAAGGGGCTGCAAATGTTCTCACCAACACTGTCCAGATGGAGGGTGAGTTGAGTCTTGAGGGCCAAGGCAGAGAAACCAGGAGGGGGAAGAAAGCGGCCCCTACCACTGCCCATTCTGCTGCTGGGCATTCTGCCCGTACTTGGTCATCCTGAACCTCCGTGACCTGGGACTCCTGGAGACTTTTGTTTGTTTCCTGTTTTGTTTTGTTTTTGTTTTTTGAGATAGGCTGGAGTGCAGTGGCACTGTCATAGCTCACTGCAGCCTCAACCTCCCAGGCTAAAGCAATTCTCCTGCCTCAGCCACCTGAAGAGCTGGAGCTACGGGGATGTCCCACCAGGCTTTGCTAATTTTGGGGGTTGTGTTTTATTTTTGAAACAGAGTCTCACTCTGTTGCCCAGGCTGGAGTGCAATGGCGTTATCTTGTCTCACTGCAACCTCTCCCTTCCCAGTTCAAGCGTTTCGCCTGCCTCAGCCTCCAGAATAGCTAGGACTACAGGCGCACGCCACCACGCCCAATTAATTTTTGTATTTTTAGTAGAGACGAGGGGGTCCCACTATGTTGCTTAGGCTGGTCTTGAACTCCTGGCTTCAAGCAATCCTCCCACCTCCGCCTCCCAAAGTGCTGGGACTATAGGTGTGAGCCACCGTGCCAGAAAATTCTGGAGTTTTTAGCAGGATTCTAGCTCCAAGTTTTCTGTTTGACACCCTGCTTTTCAGAGGCTTTTATGTTTATGTTTTTAAAAAATAATTTAGAATAACTTGGTAAAGCTCATTTTAAGAAAAACAAAGGGAACAACTTTCGCCATCGCTGGGTTTCCAGTCTCTGTGATTGTCCTGGGTGCCTCTGTGCCGCCTCCTCATACCACTCTGCTCACCCTGTGTGCTGGTCACCAAAGGGGTTTTATGCTTTTTGTCTTGTTTTCCTGAGGACCTTTCCTGGCATTTTGACAGGCCGTTGGCATCCACAGAAGCCTGGAACTCAGGGGACCCAAAACCGTCTCCTGCAACACCACCCGAGAGCACACTGGCTGAGCCAGGGCTGCAGCCACCCAGGCCGCCAGTCTTCTTCGCTGATTCTCAAGAGTTCTGGGTGCAGTGAGATCTGGTCCACTGCTTTTTTTATTTTTTATTTTTTTGGATTGAGTCTCGCTCTGTCGCCCAGGCTGGAGTGCAGTGGCATGATCTCGGCTCACTGCAACCTCTGCCTATCGGGTTCAAACAATTCTGCCTCAGCCTCCTGAGTAGCTGGGATTACAGGCACGTGCCACCACACCTGGCTAATTTTTGCATTTTTAGTAGAGACAGGGTTTCGCCATGTTGGTCAGGCTGGTCTTGAACTTGCGACCTCATGATCTGCCCGCCTCAGCATCCCAAAGTGCTGGGATTACAGGCGTGAGCCACCGCGCCCGGCCTGGTCCACTACTTTTTAAATGCCCTGGGTGCATAAAAATTCGTCTTACTTAGAGCCTTGGGCACGAAGACTCCTCCATGGTATAAAAGGATGCACCTTTTGAAACCACTTAAGTAGAAAATGGAGAAAATGAGCACAGCCTGCATTATACCAGCGTCCAACAGCAACTTCCTGTATAGTAGATTTCCAAGGAATAGCGGGGCTGAGGCGCTTGGCCACGACGGGAAAAGGTAGGGCGCCGGGGTATTGTGACATGCTCCGGGTAAGGCCAGCTTTTCCCTCCCAGTGGAGGCCCGGATCCAGAGGGGTGAGGGAGCCGGACCGGACATGGAGCCGCGGCCCAGGGCCCAGCCCTGCAGGGCCCCCCAGGAGAGGAAGGCCGAGGCGCCGCCACCGGCTCCGGCCCAGTCTGTCGAGGGCCACGGCCGAGTGCTGCTGATCAGCGAGCTCTGGAAGGAGGATGAGGACGGCCTGAGCCTGCAGAGCTTTCCCAGGGACACCGCGGCCGACCAGCTCCCCGGGCCCTCGTCTGCCCGAGTCATGAGCGGCCACACCAGCGCCGACAACTGCACCGCGCGGCGGCCCAAGCGCTCAGGCGACAGCTCCAAGAACCACGACGACGGCCCGGCCACGAAGTCCAAGCGCTTCACCGAGAAGTCGCGGCGCTCCGGGCCCAAGGCCGAGGACCCGCGAGAGGCGCCTGGGGCTCCGCCTGGGACCCCCGACTCCGCAGCAGAGGACACGGCGTCTAGACACGGGGCCCCGCAGCAACCACCCGAGCGGGGCGCGCAGCTGCTCCTGGTCCTGTGCCGCGCGGCCGCGCTCCTCACGCAGCTGCCGCGGCTGCAGCTGCTCCTACAACAGCTGCGCTCCAGGGACCGCCGCCCGCCCGCCGCGCTCGTGGGGATCGTGGAGCAGCCGCGGCGGGACGAGGAGGCAGAGGCGCGCCGCCGCATGGAGGCTCTGCTCAGCCGCGTCCTCGCGCAGCACAGCTCCACCGTCGAGGTGCACACGGCCGTGTTGTGCCCCGACCGCCCCGAGGGCACCCTGGACGTCCAGCGCGCCGCCAGCCAAGCGCACAGGGTCTTCCTGGTGGATCGGGAGATGCAGACAGATGGTGAGGGGTCGGTGCGGGGAGGGGGGCGCCCCGGGTCGGAGAACGCTCAAACACGCAGCCCTGGACGCCGACCCTGCCGCCCCGCGGGGTAGAGGCCAAAGCCCCAGAGACACAGCCGCTCTCCTGGTGCCTCCTGGAGTTTTGGGTACTTTTGAGGTGGAGAGGAACTAGAGTTACTCCCGCTGTACTCACTGGCGCAATCTCAGCGTCAGAAGTGTTCGAATGAATTTGGAGGGCTACGACCCCCACTCACTCGCCCCACCCACAACTTGGGGCACCGGTTCCCACGACTTGGGATCTCGCTTTTGTAAGGTATCTGGGATTTTTGTGGGGACGGGGCCCCACTCCCTCCTCTCCACATCCCCCTCTCCCTTGCTTGCTCCCTTAGTCTTCTCCTCCAGGGAGGAATAACGTTAAAAGCAGCCTCCTGTGAGCCAGGCACTGTTCTAAGGGCTTTTCACCTGGATCCTCCTAGCAACCCTCTCAGGTGGAACTTGACTAGCTGGCCGACTGCAGGACTCTTCTTCCCAGCCATTGAGACCCTTCCTGTTACCGAATCCAGGCCTGTGGCCCACGGGGTGAATTTGTGAGTCTCAGGTCCCTGGGCAGTCCCGTACGTACCTGCCAGCTCCACCTACCAGGGGCAGCAGGAGGGACTGAGGAAGTGCTCTGTGTGGTGAAATTCAAAGCTCAGATACCCAGGGTCTGCCACCCTCCAGCTGGTGACCAAAGCAGGCATCCTCTCTGTGGACCAGTGTCCCTCCTGTGTGGCATGTGAAGGGGAATGGTCGGTTGATGTCCAGGGTGCCATCCAGCTCAGAGACGTCAGCTTCAGGACAAATGGTGACACATTTATTCTGAGTGTCCAGGACACCAGAACCATCAGAGACCTTCTGGGAGGAAATGTTCACAGCCTCAAGACCTTATCCTGACTGTATAATTTCAAATTCCCTTCCCTACCTAGTCGACTGCATTTTCGCATGACTGGCACGCCTGATTAGGAAACCCCCTTGCCCGTGGACTAGCTCAGCTGTGATCCTCGGCCAGGGCCAAAGAAGTCCCAGTCCAGTTTTGAAAGTAACCCCTTGGTGATGAAGCCTTGGAGGGGCCTGATCCCCCACCACACGCCCACCTGCAGCTCTCACAGCATCCTGCTGTCTCCATCCTCCTCTCTTTACCTTCATTCAGTTCAAGCAGCTTGCATTGAGCCCCTACTCTGGACTGTGGTCTTCTGTAGTTTCCACTATCTGGGGAGAAGACAAAGACAGAAATAATTCTAATGCCCTTCAGAATATGACCAGTCTCATACAAACAGGTGCCCTGGAGCTCAGCGAGGGAAGGATGGCTTCCAGTTGGGGAAAGGCTTTTTTTTGTTTGAGATGGAATCTCACTCTTTTGCCCGAGCTGGAGTGCATTGGTGCAATCTCAGCTCACTGCAACCTCCACCTCCCTGGTTCAAGCGATTCTCCAGCCTCAACCTCCTCAGCAGCTGGGACTACAGGCGTGTGCCACCACATCTGGGTAATTTTTTTGCATTTTTAGTAGAGACAGGGTTTCACCATGTTGGCCAGGCTGGTCTCAAACTCCTGACCCCAGGTGATCCACCCACCTCGGCCTCTCAAAGTGCTGGGATTACAGGCCTGAGCCACCACACCCAGCTAAGAAAGGCTTTATGAAGGGATGGATCCGCTTGAGATGTGGTTTGGCCATCTTGACCAGGCTTCTGGACTAGGAACATGTGCTCAAGCAGAAGACAGTGGAGCCAGGCACAGTGGCTCACGCCTATAATCCCAGCACTTAGGGATGCCAAGGCAGGCAGATCACTTGAGGTCAGGAGTTCGAGACCAGCCTGGCCAACATAGCAAAACCCCATCTCTACTAAAACTATAAAAATTAACCAGATGTGGTGGCGCATGCCTGTAATCCCAGCTACTCAGGAGGCTGAGGCAGGAGAATCGGTTGAACCCAGGAGGTGGAGGTTGCAGTGAGCCAAAATTGGGCCACTGCACTCCTGGTAAGAGAGTGAGACTCTGTCTTAAAAAAAAAAAAAAAAAAAAAAAAAGGGCACAGGGAAGACATTCTAGCAAAGAACCATTGAGGGATCATTCTTCCTCATTCTTCTGGGACACCCTCTTTCCACAGGTGCCCTCTCTGTGCTTCTTGGGACCACTCACTAAAGAATCCTCACATATTTTCACTGCTGCCATAGAGAAATTCCCACTCCTCCCTAAGCCTGCCCTCTGTGTTTCCTCCATCTTTCTACTGGAAGACAGAGACCCACCTCTGTGTCTTGTTTGGCTGCTTGTGGTAAAATGGAATATTTCTTTCATTACTACCAGGAAGTTCTACCTATATGTGTCTGCTCCTATCTGATTCATTTACACCAATGTTGCACAACCAGGGGCAATTTTCACACACACACACAGCATCTCTCTCTAGGGTACATTTAGCAATATCTGGAGACGTTTTAGGTTGTCCTAGGGTAGCAGGGAGTGCTAATGGGTAAAGACCAGGAATCTGGTAAACTTCCTACAATACACAGGATGACTCCCCACAACAAAGAATTACCCAGCCCAAAAATGTCAACAGGGCTGAGGTTGAAAAACCCTTGTTTAAACCAGGTTGAGACCCTCAGCCAAAGCCCATTGGTACCTGAAAATCCAACTTCGCAGAGATGAACGCTTTAGGAGTTCCTGACCTGTCTGCTAGATTCCAGCAGGGTTCCTGCCCTGGGTTTCCAGTCTCTCTGATTCTAAATGGAGCCCCCTCAAGGGTTGCACTGCTCTTGGCTTCAGGAAATTACCACCTTCATGTAGATTCACCTGCTCCCAGAGTCACCTTTGGCCAAGGTCAACCAAACGCAGCCCAACACTCTAGAGCTGAGCTTGCCTTCACTTCTGATCCTTCCTGCCTTTGTTTTCTTCACTTTTCTCACTCAGAGTCCTTTTAATTCATTATTTGTAAAGCCTGTATAATTATCTGACTCGCTATTGCTTTCTGGGTCATGAAAAGAAAGAACCCCAAACTGGAATTTAGTTCTGCTGATGCCCCCAGCCAGCTGTGTGACTCTGGGAAAGTAATTTCACTTCGCCAAACCTTGGTGTTCTGAGAAAAGGTCATCGTTAAAGTCTTCTTAGGCTCTATAAGCCCGAAACTCTATCCTGTCATTTCACAGTTCACGTTGGGTCTGGCTTCGTTCATGTACTCGGCAGTCCCACACTCACCCACCGTGATGCACTCGCAGTGGAAGTAGTCGCCTAAGGTGAACACATCTTATGTTGCAGTCACAGAGTGAGCTTTAGATTGTCTTTTAAAAATAATTTTCCCAGCCAGTTGCAGTGGCTCATGCCTGTAATCCCAGCACTTTGGGAGGCCAAGGCGGGGAGATCATGAGGTCAAGAGATCAAGACCATCCTGGCCAACATGGTGAAACCCTGTCTCTACTAAAAATGCAAAAGTTAGCCAGGCATGGTGGCGGATGCCTGTAATCCCAGCTACTTGTGAAACTGAGGCAGAAGAATCACTTGAATCCAGGAGACAGAGATTGCAGTGAGCCGAGATCATGCCACTGCACTCCAGCCTGGGTGACAGAGCAGACACTGTCTGAAAACATAAAAAAAAATTTTTAATGCTTTACCCTCTTCCATCCTAAAATAAAAATCACATTTAATGAACACATTAATTAATTTAGAGAAAGATTCAGTCACCTGCTTAACCCAAGCAGTTGGGGTTTGGGAGATAGTCTGTGGTTGCCACTGTAATGAGTTTGAGAAAATTTTTAGTTTTCTGAACAGCTGTTATGCTCTCAGGGAAAATTATTTGCCAAAATAATAGGGTTTCTTATAAAAGTCAGGTTGTATTATTCAAGTATTCAAGTTGAATTAGTTAAGTAATTTCTTAAGAACTGTAGCTGCCATAAGCCAGGCACAGTGGCTCATGTCTGTAATCCCAGCACTTTGGGAGGCCGAGGCGGGCAGATCACCTGAGGTCAGGAGTTCGAGACCAGCCTGACCAATATGATGAAACCCATCTCTACTAAAAATACAAAAATTAGCTGGGTGTGGTGGCATGCACCTGTAATCCCAGCTACTCAGGATGCTGAGAGAGGAGAATCGCTTGAACCTGGGAGGCAGAGGTTACAGTGAGCCAAGGTCAAGCCATTGCACTCCAGCCTGGGCGACAAGAGCTAAACTCCGTCTCAAAATAAAAAAAGTCAAGTCAACCCCCAAACTCCCCTCCCACAATGGGGGAGGGCAGGCTTTCGGGGAAGGGGGAAGCTACTCTGAAAAGCCAGCAGGCTCTGGGCCATGAGAGGTAAAGCTTTCAAAGAAGCTCCAAATCTTCAGGAAGGTGACCTAAAACTCACAAAATGTGTAGTAACCATGGATTTTTGAGGTATACGACTAGGGGGTATGTGGAAACCAGTGACAGAGCTGCGCATCGCATCCAAAGTATCTTAAGAGCAAAACAGGTAGCTCACGTGGACCCAGAAACATACCGGCAGAGAGGTGCCTGAAGGCGGCGCTCTGGTCGGAGAATACTGGGGATCTGGTTGTCATGGGCCCGGGCAGCCAGGCACCACCAGGGCTGTGAGGACTGGGCAGCTGCTGCCCCCTGCCTATCCTGGCAGCTTGGGACAAGGGAGAATGCCAGGCTGGTGTCTGTGGAGAAGACTGTCCCTGCAGCCCTGCCATAGGAGCCACCCTGGCTTTTATGACCTCACAGGAGGTGTGGGTCACTGTTCTTTGTGGGGCCTGAGTCCAGTTGGAGGCCAGAGACAGGTCTCTAGGGCAGAGGGCAAACGGCCCCTCCAGGAGGGAGCCGGGAGATTAGGCAGCTCCATGTAGGTCCACGTTTAGCTTAGGAGGATCCACCATGAAAAAGGTCAAGAAGAAAAGGTCAGAGGCCAGACGCCACCGAGAGTCTACTTCCCAGCATCCTAGCTCCAACTCCACCTCTCAGCAGCCTAGCCCTGAATCCACGCCACAGCAGCCTAGCCCTGAATCCACACCACAGCAGCCTAGCCCTGAATCCACACCACAGCAGCCTAGCCCTGAATCCACACCACAGCAGCCTAGCCCTGAATCCACACCACAGCAGTCTAGCCTTGAAACCACCTCCAGGCAGCCAGCATCCCAAGCCCTTCCAGCACCCGAAGTCCGCCGCTCCTCTCGGTGCCTGTTATCTCCGGATGCTAATGTGAAGCCATCCCCTCAATCCAGGAAAGCAGGTGGGCAGTCTTCTAGCTTCAGCAGTTCTAGGCTTCCTGCTGATGGAGTTCCAGGAAATCCTAGATGTTGGTTCTTGTAGGATAGTGATGCATGGTTACCATGTATTCTGGAGCTGTGATGTAGAGTGTGAAGCTTTTTGTTTTTGTTTCTACCCAAGAGACCAGGATTCCTGGGTTTTGTCATTTCTCATCATCCTGAGTCTCATTGACACAGCCACATATACATATTAACATTTAACTTGGTTCCATAGTAATACTGGCTCATTAGGAATCAGCAGTGCCATGCAACTGCTAAAAAATAAAAACCGAGGATGCATTAATAGAAGTATATGGTTTAGAATAAGGGAGATGATGATACTGCTTTATTCTGTCATCATCAAGCTATCCTTTTGGGATGTAAAAGATGCCAGACAAACTAGTCCAAGGAAGATAGTCCAGGTTGATGGAGGGTGAGAGGGGTCAGGAGACCAGTTAGTGTATGACAGTCGATTGAAGGAATTGGAGGATGTCTGTCTGTCAGGTGGAAAATGTGAATAGACTTGTTCCTTATTGTCCTCAGAGGTCTGACTAAGGGTCTGATATGGTGTGCCTGTGTCCCCACCAAAATCTCATCTTGAATTCCCAGGTGTTGTGGGAGGGACCCAGTGGGAGGTGATTGAATCATGGGGGCAGGTCTTCTTGTGATAGTGAATAAGTCTCATGAGATCTGATGGTTTTAAAAAAGGGAGTTTCCCTGCACAAGCTCTCTTCTCTTGTCTGCCACCATGTGAGATGTGCCTTTCACCTTCCACCATGATTGTGAGGCCTCCCCAGCCACGTGGAACTGTTAGTTCAATACACCTCTTTCTTCTGTAAATTGCCCAGTCTCAGGTATCTTTATCAGCAGTGTGAAAACGGATGAATACAGGCTCATGGATAGGATAGCCAGACAAAATATAAGGCTCTCACTTAAATTTTAATTTTAGCAAACAACAAATAATTTTTAGTATGTGTGTCCCAAATATTGCGTGGGCATCCATATTTTTATTTTCTAAACTAGCAACTTTACCCATGGAAGACACTAGAGACAGACTTCAGCTCAACATGAAAGACTTCCCAATAATTAGCTCTGAAAATGTAACAACTGTCAGGAAAAGTGGTTCCCCATCTTCTTGGGAGCCAAACAGTGTCTGAATAAGCATTGGATTATGTAGAGGGAATTCAAGTGGAGTTCAGGAGGTGGGCTGGTTTATACTAAAAATAATGGTGAGAGCGAACTCACATTATCACTAAGCATTTACTGTGTACCCAGCATTCAGCTCAGCTGTCTTAATTTTCACATGTGACAATCCTATAAAAGGTCTTCTATTATCATCGCCATTTTATAGATAGGGAAACTGAGGCTCATAGGAATCAAACGAGTTGCTCCGGAGCAGACGCTGGTAGCGCTGAGAAGAGAAACACGCTCTATTCTGATTCCAGGACCCTCACTCTAAACCACAACACTGACCTTTCCATTCCAAGAGGCCTAGGAGTCTCCACAAGAGGAAAAACATCTTTCTCTGAGCATCTCCTGGATCTGCCGTGAGCCAGTGCCCGTGGCTCCATGGCCTTGAACAGGCCACACTCCCTGGGCCACAGTTTATACCCCATGGGCATAAAATAAATAAGAGATGAAAATGGAAGTGCTACATACAAGGTATCACCATGCCAACAATCCTTCCATGGCCAGGAAGCAATCCCTTCTTGACATATGAAAATGGTTTTGAGTGACATACTATGTGTTGCATAGATGGTGATTATCAGCCGCTGAGAGAAACATTTCTGGGTTCTGGTCCTCAGAACTGGTGTCTGTAGAAAGCAAAATTTTCCATTCTCAAGTCTTTTAATGAATGCATGTGACTCATCAATGGAGGAGAGGAGTTTGGCCCATTGAAAGCAAGAAAGCGAGAAACAGTGCTGGCTCGCCAATGGTTACAGCGAACACCCTATACTTCTTCCAAAGGAATTCTCTGCAGTGGAAAGGAATGTTAGGGATGCAGGGTGAGGACCTATAAGTAAAGTGTGCCATTTTCTAAAATCCAAGCCTTTTTGTGTGCAGAAATATTGTAGCTCAAGAAAATGCAAGTATTCTGCCAGGAATACTATTCTACAATCAGAAGGATGGATAATAACAAGTGTTGGCGAGGGTGTAGAGAAGCTGGAATCCTTGTACACGGTAGGCAGGAATGTAAAATGGTGCAGCTGCTGTGGAAACAGTCTAGTGTTTCCTCAAAGGAACATGAAGTTACCATATTACCCAGCAATTCTACTTCTCAGTAAACATCCAAGAGAATTAGAAGCATATATTCACACTAAAACTTGTACACAAGTGCTCAAAGCAGCAGCATTTATAATAGCCAAAAACTGGGAGCAAGCCAAATGTCCATCAACTGATGAGTGGATAAACAAAATGTGGTATGAAATACCACGATACAATGAATAGAGTAAAATACTATTTGGCAATGAAAAGAGATGATAGCCTGATACATGCTACAACCTTGATGAACCTTACAAACATTTGGCTAAGTGAAAGAATCCAGTCTCCCAAAAACTCAGATATTGAATGATTCTATTTACATGAAATGTTCAGAACAGGCAAATGTGTTGCCAGGGACTGGGGGAACTGGGAGAATGGGGAGTAATTGCTCATGGAGATGGGGTTTCTTTTGGGGGAAATGAAGATGTTCTGAAATTAGTGGTGATGGCCACAAAACTTTGTGAATATGCTAAACACCACTAAACACTCTAAAAGGGTGAATTTTATTGCCTGGGAATTATATCTCAATTAATTTTTTTTTGTAACAAAAGAGAAAAGACAAGTCTTGCCTTTAGAATCCCCTCTCTTCAGTTCCAGGAAAGTACATGTCATGGGCAGGTCTAAGCAGAAAGTGTCCTGAGTCTGCCAGGTTGACCACTAGTTTCATCCAGCTTAGGGTCAGAAGAATCTGGAGCTCTGTGAAGAAGCCACAGAGCTACAGATAGAAAAGAGAGGGAATGATCCAGCCAGAAATCCTCTTGCCCAACCACAGAGGGCATCATCTACATTCTGCTGGGATCCATACCAGAGGAGGTGAGAAACAGAAGATAAGCTCGGGACTGGAAACTAGAGCAGCGGTTATTGCCTGGATGGATCAGTATGTTCGAGATCAATGGCACGTGGCAGCTCCAATTCCAGAAATCTCCATGCTGCCTCTCCTAGGGTGAGCAGTCACCTGCAAATTCCATTTTCACTGAATTAAAAGTGAGAAAGGCTGAGTTGCAGCCAACTTCTGTAATCTACTCCCCATAAAAGCATATCCCTTAAACTATCTGAGCCTCAGTTTCCTTATTTGTAAAACAAGACCAGCAGTATCCCCTTTACAGGATTATAGTGACATTAAATGAGATGGACATGATAAGTACAGAGCATCCAGCTATTACACCATCAGCACCACCTCCATCATCATCATCATCATCATCATTATCATCGTCGTCAGCATTGTTATTCCCAGGTAGCACCGGTATAAAACAGCCATTTTCCCATGCAGTCAGTCTTCTGTTTGGTTAGAGAACATTTTGTAGGAGAACTGCCTTCCTTGGGTAGTTCAGTCTCAAATCCTCAATGATGCCTTGAAAAAATCCAGGGTTCGCCCTGGTCATCCTGCAGCTGCTACTGTTGGGGGGACCTTCTCACACTGTGTTCCAGGCTCCCCGCCAGCCTCCCAGGGCAGGCGCCTCCCTCACCTCCTGCCTTCTATCCCCACAGGGCCTCTGACTCACGCCACCCCACATTCCTGCTCCTATGCCACTTGCCCTTGCAGCGCTGCTTGCTGGCGTCGTCTGGGACTGTGCCATAGCCGCATCTTCGACGTCCTTCTGCGTCGGGACTGGCAGATGGCACCAGGGAGAGGACTCCCCAACCTGCTCACCTTCTACAGGTTCCAAGCGTGGGGGGCTGGAGCCTCGGGGCGCACAGTTCCCAGAGCCAGACTCTGCCCCCAGACCTTATTAGCAATCATGTATCACTTCCTCTTGGGAATCCGAGGCCAAAGGAAAGCCTTTCCCTCTTTCCTTTGACCACTTCCTGGACGTTGGCAGGCAGAGTCCTTTCTGACTGGCCCTACCCCCTGGGGTACCCATCCCGCCTGCACAGAGAGGGGCCAGTTTTCTTCCTTACTGGGATTTGCCTCCTAAGGGCTTCCTTTTTCTTTTCTCCATCCTCAAAACACTCTCCCTCCCAGCCCTTCATAGATTCCGAGTCGCTCAGGAGCTTTGTGATTAAACACCATTTGGCCACGCACCTCCATGGCCCCTCAGTGGCCTGTTCCATAGGCAGGGGCCTTAGGTTCCTGATCTGCCTATGAATGTCCCTAGAGTTAAATGATAAAAACCTACTTGTAACTCATAAGCCCCCTCCACACAATGGCAAGACCTCAGCCCCCTTCAGAGTGTGCCAGGCTCTTTCTGGGGGTCCCCACAGGGGATGTGTGCCCCCAGACTGGTCTGTTGGTGGCAGCCCCCATGACATCACCCATAGTATCTGTCCCTCCTTCCTCTTCCCACAAAGCCACCAGGAGCAGTGTCTGCCACTGCCCTCATAGGAAGACACCATCCATGTAGGGGACAGACTGAAGGTGTTCCCGTGTTTGGTGCTGCTAGGCTACATGCATGGGCTGGGAGAGGGGTCTCCATCTCTCCCACCTGAGGGCCTCACAGATCTCAATGGAAGAGGCCCTTCCACTGGAGATTTCATGCCCCTACCTCAGGAGCAGAGACCCCACCCCCCATCCTCATCCTTTTCCTCTTCCAACCTCTCCCCCACCCAATCCCCTCCCCTTTCTGGAACTGAACAGCTCCATCTCTCCTACATATCGAAAGAAGCAAGTAGATACTGGGGCTTGTAGGGAGAACATGCTCGGAGCCAAAAATATTCCACCACCCAGTAGCCCCATCAAGGAAAGTCCTGCCTGCCACCATTAGCCACGTCCCACCCACATGCTTAGTATTTCCATCCATCCATGGCCAAATTGTGCCATGGGCTCATATCATTTTAAAACCAACAAGTGTTATTGAGGGAAACTTACTATGCAGAGGACATGGGGCACGGTGAGGGAAACAAGAACAGGGAACTTTACCCCTAAAATTGTTCCAGTCTGCATGGAGGGCTAAGACCCATGCATTTAGAAACCAAGATGCAAGATGGAAAGTGCTGCGTGTCCTCCAGGAGGGGCTCCACTAGTTTCAGAACAAGAGCGTGCTTGCTTCTGACCTGGCATCCAGGTGGGCGTTGTAGTGTCAACAGCATGTGAGCTGGGTCCAAAAGGATCTTGAAGTCCTCTCTGGCTTCAGATGAAAAGCAGGAGCAATCTGGGTGCAGGAAAAGGCAAACTCGAGGCCCAGAATCAGGAAAGCGGGCGGGGAGGGGCAGGGACCCTGTCTGGCCAGCGCAAGACATGTCGTCTTCATTCTGTTCCAATTTTAGCACCTGCATGCTTTTCTCAATGGAGTGTAATGTTGGCTCTTGGCTTTTCAGCCACATTCACATTAAACAAGAATCCCTACTTTGGTAGGAATTTTATCAAAATGGGTGTTGCATTTTTTGAATGCCCTCCTCACCATTATTGGCATAATCATCTGTTTCCCTTGCCTTTGCATAGATGTAATATATTAGTTCCCAAGGTTCCTTTCTCTCAATGGAGTGAAGTGATAGAACCTACCTCATAGGGTCATGGTGAGGCTTGAAGAAGACACTGGGTGTGAGGTGTTTAGCACAAGGCCTGGCTCACAGCGAACTTGACCACCTTCCCAACCTGGTCCCCCTCTGGGTGTTCAGGGCAGCTGGCATCCCGGGCCAGCTCACCCTCCGATCCTCGGGGGTCTTTCAGTAGGGACTTGTTGGAAGGGTGGGAAGAATTAAATGTTCTCTTCAGAGGAATTTGGAGAGGGGGAAGATGGGTATTCCTGCAAACCTGAAGGGGCCATATAATTTCCACTTTCTCCTGCTGGTAGACAGGCCATGAAGCCCAGCTTCCCACCACCCCCACTTTCTGCTTTGCTCTACAGAAGATCTTCAAGAAAACCCTCCAGTCATCGTAATGCGTGTCCTGCAAGCCCTCGGAACTGTGGCTGTGGCTCTGGGGGCTCTGGGAGCTGCCTACTACATCATTGAATCCTTGCGAACAAGCCCCTAGGCCCACGGTCCGGCAGGTATGTGGCATGCTCAGTCCCTTCAAATGGAGGTGGTCTTTTCAGGTGTACCAAGCCCCCGGCCTCTCAAGGGAAGCTTGACAGTGGAGTGACTCCTTCCTGGCCTCAGGGTCAGCCAGCATGGCCCTCTAGGGCAGACCTGATGCTCTCAGATGATGCTAGACTCATTATTAGGATCATCCGAACAGAGCCCCCACCTCTTCTGCCTTGGGATGGTTTCCCTGGTCCCGGACCCTGGACAGGAGGAAATGGGAGGGGTGGGGGCAGAGGTTCCTACCCATCTAGAACCCTTCCTCAGAACTTTCTCCCTGACTTGAAAGCTTGTCTCCTACCCAGTCCTACCTCTTTTTCACCCAGAAAGTCCCCTTCTTCCATGAAACCTTTCTCCAACTTCCCAACCCGAATGATGTCTTCCATCTTCTCAGCCCCGTCCTCTCCACCTGTGCCTCCTGTTGTGGATGATCCTGTCGTATGCCTGCGGCCTGTCTCCTAGCTCTCCTGCAAGCTCCCTGAGGGCCAGGGGCAGGGTTCACACGGCCATCTTCCTCACCCCTGGAAGCAGAACCTGAGACTGAGGTTGGATGAACAGGGTTTATTGAGGAGGTGCTCGCAGGGAGTGAGGGAGTGAAAGAGACAAAAGGAGGCAGGGGAAGGAGCTGAGAAGGAGGAGCCCAGAACAAGAATTACAACAGAGTTGGTCTCTGCAGAGGCGAGAGGCTTGCCCTCTGGTGCTTCTCCTTGTCCGTGCTTGGCTCTAAGGGTTGAGTAGGGACTGCATGTCTTTGTGGAAAGAGCAGCTCCCTTTGGGCTGAGGGCTCTCCTCTAGAGAAGGGGGCAGCTCTGAGCTGTTAGCAGCACATTCACAGCTAGCAGGAGTTGGGCTGTGGATGCACCAGCCCAGAAAGGGGATAATCGTCTGTTTGCCTTGCCTTTGCAGTAGGTGTAATATATTATTTCCTAAGGTTCCTCTCTCTCAATGGAGTGAAATGAACCTACCTTGTAGGGTTGTTGTGAGGCTTGAAGAAGACATTGAGTGTGAGGTGTGAGGGTCTGGGTGGGGCACCGGCAACTTCCACGATGATCCCCTTGCCATGTCCACACTTAGCAAATGCTTAATAAGTGACGATGGGGATGATAGCATAGGCGTAATAAGAAGCATTTCCCCCAACGCCCAGATCTCCACCAACCCAGGAGTTGATAGGTGAGGGGGACGCCATAAAGCATGGGCCTGGGAGATGTTCAGAATATCTCAAAAGCCAAGCCTAGAAGGTAAACTCCAGTAAGAGCTCACCATCCCCTCACACCCTCTGTGATGCCATGTCCCATGTCTGTGGCAGGGGACATGGTATTTTCTTAGCTGCCGTGCTGTTTCCTGAAGTATTTTCTGAGCAGCTGAGAACCGCAGTTTCCTCATCTGTAAATAGGGAAAATCATAGTACCTTCCTCTTGAGCCTGTTGGGAGAGGTGAGATAGGTGTTAGAGGACAGAGCTCGTCACTGGTGGGTCCTGTTGCTGTTGTCAACATGGAGGTGGTGGGAAGGATGCCAGCTTTGGAGTTAGAGCTGCCGGCTCCTTTCTTGACCCTGATGCCTGATAGCTAAGTGTTAGAGGTGTTTCTTAATTTCTCTGACTCTGTCATGCCTAGTGGGAAGAATAATAACTACCTCCACGGCAAATGGTTTTGAGGATTAATAGAGGGTGTGTGCAGAAGTGCCGGGTGCAGGGCCTGGTGACATGGGTGGGTGGATGCTGGCCACTGGCAACATGAAGAATCCACCTAAGTTAAAGCATTTTATCTTCAAAATTCTTTGCAGCAGAGCCTACTGGTTGTGAGCTTGAGTTCTGGAGGCAGGCAGGATGAGGGTTAGAGGCCTCTTCAACACCCAGTATTTCTGAGGCCTGGGGCAAGTTCCCTAACTCCCAATGTCTCATTTTCTTTTCGTTAAATGGAGATAACAGCACAGCTCTCATTGGATTGCTGGGGGAATTGAGTGGGAAAAATGTATGTAAAACACTTAGCACAGTTCCTGGCACAGGATAAGCACTCAACATAGCAGCATCACCACCACTACCAACACTGTCAGCACCATCACCATACCACCATCATCCTCATCACCATCACCATCATCACCACCACCATCATCCCCATTATGATCATCATCACCATCATCACCATCACCACCATTATCACCACCATCATCCCCATTACCATCATCATCACCACCATTATCATCACTACTATCATCCCCATTACCAATATCATCACCACCACCATCATCACCATCACCATCACCACCACCATCATCACCATCATCATCATCACTATCATTGCCATCACCAATATCACCATCATTATCACCACCACCATCACCATCATCATCATCATCACCACCATCACCATCGCCATTATCATCACCATCATCACTGTCACCATCATCATCACCATCTTATCATCACCATCATCATTATCACCACCATCACCATCATCACCATCGCCATCATTGCCATCACCATCACCATCACCTTCATCACCATCATCACCACCACCATCCTCACCATCACCATCATCACCATCATCCCCATTACCATCATCATCACCACCACCATCATCACCATCACTGTCACCACCGCCATTATCATCACCACCATGATCCCCATTACCATCATCATCACCACCACCATCATCACCATCACCATCACTACCACCATCATCATCACCATCATCACCATCACCATCATTGCCATCACCAATATCACCATCATTATCACCACCACCATTATCACTATCATCATCATCACCACCATCACCATCGCCATTATCATCATCACCATCATCACTGTTACCATCATCATCACCATCATATCATCACCATCACCACCATCATCACCATCACCATTATCATCATCACCATCATCACTATCACCATCACCTTCATCACCATCATCACCACCACTATCACCATCACTATCATCATCACCACCATCATCACCATCACCATCATCATCACCACTATCATCACCATCATCCCCATTACCATCATCACCACCATCACCATCGCCATTATCATCATCACTGTCACCATAATCATCACCATCGTATATCACCATCACCATCATCATTACCACCATCATCACCATCACCATTATCATCATCACCATCATCATCACCACCATCATCACCATCACCATCATCATCACCATTATGATCACCATCATCCCCATTACCATCATCATCACCATCATCACCATCACCATTATCATTATCACCATCATCACTGTCACCATCATCACCATCATATATCACCATCACCATCATCATTACCACCATCATCACTATCACCATTATCATCACCACCATCACCATCATCACTATCACCATTATCATCACCACCATCACCATCATCACTATCACCATCATCTTCATCACCATCATCATCACCACCACTATTACCATTACCATCATCATCACCACCACCAGCACTATCACCATATCACCATCATTATCAGCACCACCATCATCACCATCATCATCGTCACCATCGTCGTCACCATCACCATCATCATTGCCACTATCATCATCACCATCATCACTGTCACCATCATCACCATCATGTCATCACTATCACCATCATCATCATCACCACCATCATCACCATCACCATTATTGTCATCATCACCATCATCACCACCACCATCACCATCAGCATAATCATTATCACCATCATCACCATCATCATTGCCACCACCATCATCACCATCATCACCACCATCATCACCACTACCCACCCATCACCAGGCCCTGCACCTGGCAATTCTGCACATCCCCTCAGTTAATCCTGACAACCATTGCCCTTAGAAGTAGTTACCATCATCACCATTATCATCATCATGATCATCATTACCATTTGTTAAATCAGTGTTCACCAATTTTACTGACTTTTGACACCTGTAAAATCACTTATTTTTTTTAATTAGCTTATTTTTTGGCTGGGAGTGGTATCTCAAACCTGTAATTCTAGACCTTTGGGAGGCCCAGGTAGGAGGATCACTTGAGTCCAGGAGTTTGAGACCAGCCTGGGCAACATAGCAAGACCTTGTCTCAGGAAAAAAAAAAAAAAGGAAGAAGATGAAGAAAAAAAAAGATTAAAAAATTAGTCAGGCATGGTGGTACACACTTGTAATCCCAACTATTTGGCTGAGATGGAAGGATTGCATGAGCTCAGCTGTTGGAGGTTACAATGAGCCATAATTGCACCACTGCACTCTAGCCTGGGTGACAGAACTCACAAGACCCTATTTCAAGAAAAAAAAAAATAGCTTACTTTTTAACTGACCAGGGAAGAACTTTAGCTAATGAAAACTGCCCAGGAACCTGTATAAGGGTCACTGTGGTGGAGGGCAATGGGGGTGCGTTGTGGGGGTACACTGAGTCGTGCTGAGCTTGTAGGCTCAGCTCTTAATCAACAGGCGGTTTAATGTCTTTCTCTGTCCAGAGAGTGAAGAGCTATCTGATGACAGTGGGATCTTTCCTCTATGGGGAAAGATGCTTCTAGAATTTTCTTTCCTAAAGTTTGGTGAACCTCTCCTTTGGCATCTTTCTCAGCTGAGGATGAGGCCCTAAAACAAAGGACTTCTTTACCACTCGTGTTGAGCACTGAATGTGGTCAAAAAACTGTAGTCTAGCTTTTGGGGAGTGAAACTCCACTGAAACTGCAGGGGACCCTGGGGAAGGGGCTGGCACCCATGAGCTGAGCAGGAGCCAAGCGTGGCCAGGTGCCTGGCAAAAGGCATTACAGCCCAAGGCGTGCGGCTAAAAGGAAGAGTGGATGCAAGGAATGGAAGAAATTTGCATCCTAAATCAT
The DNA here is from genome assembly GCA_963573385.1 of Cacajao melanocephalus. NCBI lineage: Eukaryota > Metazoa > Chordata > Mammalia > Primates > Pitheciidae > Cacajao > Cacajao melanocephalus. The sequence goes on along the minus strand of CAUYLG010079156.1, from coordinate 2,235 downwards.
TTACTTCGCCATGAATGTGAAACTGGAAATCCACCAGGATTCCAGGTCACACAGGGTATTGTCTAAGCTGATGGCTCTGTCCTTGCTTTTCTTACAGATCCAGTTTTCCATCAAAGGATCTCTCTTGTCACCAAAATTAAAAAAAAAAAGAATTCTGCTTCTTTAGCGTGTTTTACTTAGAGACATAAGAGTTAGACTTGGTAAATGTCTAGGAAGGGAAGTGCGGGGACCGCAGTGGCTTTTCAAGCTGTAGGTCAAGCAGAGTTGGTGCCTGTCATTCCTGTTCTGGGCCATAGACCCCAGGTGGAGCAGCTTTCTCTGCACACACTCACAGAACACGATGTTTGCTTTGGATTTTCCCACTCCAAAGGAAGGAATTATAAAGCTTAACTCAATAGCTAACATAGTTAGTCATCTGCACTTCCGTCCCAGGGCAATCCCAGTTAATGAGAATAGGAAAGATGTGCCGGCCTGCCTCCAGGCCTGCACCCCAGAGGACAGAGGCCCTGTGCCCAGAAATACTGTCTCTAGAAATGGCTTCTTTTAGAGTCACCTGTGATGGTGAGCAGCCTGCCCTGCAGCCTTGTGGTTAGTCCTAGTGACTTGGCTACACCCAGCCAGTGTCTGTGGGATTTTACATCTAGCTCCTGAGCAGCCGATTTGAAATCTTAGTTCAAGGTGATCCCAGCAAACACCAGTAGGGGAGAGGAGTGTCAATGAGGGAAGAAGGCTGGGTATGGCGGCTCATGCCTGTAATCCCAAGACTTTGGGAGGCCAAGGCAGGAGGATGGCCTAAGCCCAGGAGGTCGAGGCTGCAGTGAGCTATGATCATGCCACTGCACTCCAGCATGGACGACATAGCAAGACCCTGTCTCAAAAATAAAAATAAAATAAAAAAGAACCATTAGGGAAGGGAGGACAGCCAGTACTGGTGAGTCCTAATGCAGTGGCCATTGAGGGCATCCACAAACCCATGCCTAGGTGACCTGCTATACCTCTAAGAATCAGTTAGGCTGGGACCCAGCAGGGCAGCCCTTGGGGAGGCAGGGAGCTGGTTTACCCGCAGCAGCAGGGGTGGGATTGGGCAGGATGGGCCAGGCTGGAGCCCATTCACCAACCCCCAGTCCCAGGATTTCCTTCCAAAACAGGGGTGGGAGTGGGGAGGGGTCATGTTGTGGTCCTGTCCTGCAGGTCACAATGAAGGGACCTATAGACATGGTGGAAGGGACTGGGCACTCTATGGCTGCAGCTTCTGGACTGAAGACACTTCCTTTTTCTGGCATATTGAGGTCCCCTTTTGTAAATATTGGACAACCTAACCCAAAGTAGGCTCAGCAAAATGAGAATGTATTAGCTCCTACAAAAGTCAAGAGAGAGTTCTGGTTCAGATGCGGCTTGCTCCAGGGGCATGGGCCATTTCTCTCTCTCTGCAGCAGTCAGGTCCATTCTAGCTGCAGCAGCAACAGCCTCCCAGCCTTCGGAGGTCGAGGCTAGCAGAGAAGGTGAGCCGGCCTCTCTGCAGCTAAAGGCATCACAGCTCTGACTAGGTCCTGTCTCCCTCCTGGGACCCATTACTGTGCCCAGGAAAATTCAGGGGGCTGATTGGCCAGGCTGGAGCTGCACAGCCTCCTTTGGAACATGAGGATTAACTCCACGGAAAGAGTGAGTGCTGAGCAAGGAAGAAAATGGTTCTCCAACTGCCGTGTGGGTAACCTGTTTCCAAAAGAAATGGGAATAGGGCCAGGTGTGGTGGCTCACGCCTGTAAGCCCAGCACTTTGGGAGGCTGAGGCAGGCAGATCACAAGGTCAATAGATCGAGACCATCCTGGCCCACATGGTGAAACCTTGTCTCTACTAAAAATATAAAAATCAGCTGAGTGTAGTGGCGCGCACTTGTAGTCCCAGCTACTTGGGAGGCTGAGGCAGGAGAATTGCTTGAACCCAGGAGGCAGAGGTTGCAGTGAGTTGAGATTGTGCCACTGTACTCCAGCCTGGCGACAGAGTGAGACTATATCTCAAAAAAAAAAAAAAAAAGAAATGGGAATGGACGCTGGGCAGCTAAAAACAGCACACACCCACTCCGGTTGGCTGTGGGTCTGCAACCAGGACCGTGCTCACCCTCTGTTCTCCCCTTTCCCCTCCACCACCACCTCCTCACCAGAATGAATGCTCAAGTAGCCAGCAGAGAGAACTCTCAGCTGCCTCAAGCCGCAGACTTCCGGCAGATCTCGGCAT
>CAUYLG010079155.1:0-44727 GCA_963573385.1 Cacajao melanocephalus | reverse complement strand
CTTTTTACGCTGGTTTCTTCCTATCATTGTGAGTTTATCCACCTGTCGTTTGTAATTGCCAACTTTCAAATTAGGTCTCTGAGTGGACGTCCAACTTGTTGATTCCCAGCGCCGAAATCTGAGCAACCCACTGCGCCGACTGCGGCATTAAGATTCGTGGTGCTTTTCTGCCCAGGAATCTCCGGTCTGGCTTCCCTCTTGAATCCCTTTTTCAATCAGGTAAATAGGCGAGTCTGCCTTCCCAGAGCTCCAAACGTCAACCAAAAGGGGACCCAGTCTCATTTACTCTACACTGAGAACCGTCACGCCGAGGCGCCGGCAAAACCGCCACGCCGGCCACAAGAGTCGCGCTGGTGACCTGTGGGGCTCCTCCGCTTGTAATCTCCTAGTCTGTGGGCAACAAAATTCATCTCTAAGTGTGGCGTCCTCTCATTCTGTGCGCTTTCTCTGGGAGCTACAATTCTGAGCTGCTAGTAGTCAGCCATCTTGGATCTCTCCGAAAAAAAATTTTTTTAAGTGATATGCTATATAAGAGTATTTTCAGATGAAATCTATTATCTGTAACAACCAGCACCACTATTTATGTTGGGATACTTCCAAAATAGCAGAGTACTTTCATGCATGGTATCTGGTAGCTGGTAGATGCTATTCTCACTTACGTTTTGCTAATAAAGAAACAAAGACTCACAGCCAATGAAATAATGCGTTCAAGATCACCTAGCTGGGCTTCATCAGTGTCAGATCTTATATCTAGGTCTTCTCCCTCCACATCCCTATACCCTCTGTCCCTTCCCAAATCTTCAAATAAGCATAACTTCAAATACAGGTATTCTTTGCCTTCTTCCTGCCTCTCTTCCCTTATCTTCCCTGCACCATTTGCAATGCTGTTTCCAGGCCTCTCTCCACTCCACATCTGATCTAATTTTACCCAGCAATTTCAATGTAGGTATTCCTAATAAAAATTAAGGTGTTGATCCATGGATAAAAGTGGAATTCTAAAGAATTTCATATTAAAGCATTTTTAACTTCTAGGACTACATCGATATTTATCATCATCTACATCTATTCAGCTCTTCAGTTAGGATATTGATTCTCTTGGATTCTAAGAGTTTCTTGGATTCTTGTATTTGGAATAGTGACATCAAGAATTGGACAGCAAGAGATCTGTTCCTCCAAATAACTCTATTTCAAAAACTGCACCCAAATCTATTTGGTTCCTAAGTTCAAATAGTGAGAGTTCAGGTAGCAAGGCACACCTCTCTTTGAAAAGCAATGAAAATATTAGTTTAAATTAATATTGACTTTATGAGAACTACTGTAAACCTTCAGAGAAAGATGACCCCTACAGAAACTTGAATGTTCCCTGTATCATTATGTAAGCTGAAAAACTAAGAAAAAAAACGAAGAGGAAAAGATAGACATAGTCACTATGCATTCCCTACCACAGTGACGCTTCTCTATGAGATACTTACAAAGAGCCTTGGCATTCCTCAAAGGAAAAACTGTTGGGAACATTTTTAGTGAAATAAATTTGGTCTTTAGCAGTTTTGGTCTTTGCAACTGAGAAAGGCGCAAACCATGAAACAGTAGATCTTTGCTGAAATCATTATAAATTTGAATATAATTACAACTGTTGTAGGTGCCAAGAGGTGATGCATTTCCTTCCTGAATTTGGTAGACTTGCAATTTCTGGTTCATAGGTAAGAACCAACATAAAGTAGTGATGGTGGTGAGTATATATAGCTCAGTATCTCAAAAATAACTCAAATGTTAAATACCAGAATACTAAAACTAATAATCAGAACACATAGGTTCTAGTCTTTTATGCCATCAACTAACCATGACTTTGAGGTCACATTTCTTCAACTGTAAAATGAGGCATTAGCTTTGATGATATCTAAGATCCATCTCAGCTCTAAGATGATCTGATTCTTTGTCTGTTTTTGAAATTTTACTTTTGTTCTGCTTTTAAAACTTTAAAAAATGGTTATGAAAGCAACACACATTTGTTGTGATTTAAAAATAATAGACAAATATAGGTAAATGAAAATTACCAATGATCCTACTACTCAGAGATAACTGCTAAAACCCATGAAAGAAATGTATGGGGTATTTTATAACCTGCTTTCATTTAACTTTTTTCAAACTTCTTGCCATGGCATTAAATGTTCTTCTAAAACATTGACTTTTAAAATAAATGGGCAAGGGCAAAAGGCAGGCATATCAGAATCACTCAGGGGTGTCCTAGCCAGTCGTTCCCTGTTTTTTCTGTTCCCTGTTCTCTCTGATAGATTCCCGGGGGCTGTAACTCTTTCATTCAAGAATCACCATGGACAGAGCCACTGTTGGCAGTAACTGTAATTTCCCTCAGGAGCACTAGGGAAGAATGAAGCCGAAGAGCACTGGCCCTCCAAAATCACTTTTAATGGCTACCAAGTTGGAATGGGCCACCATTTATTGATCAGTTCCCTTCACTGGATATTTAGGCTATTTTCATCACTGAAAACATTGTAATGAACATCTGTGTAGCTCCATCTTTGTACATATCTGTAATGAAACCCGCACACTTCCTCTTTGTTAACTAGTAATAAGGGACTGTTAAGTTGCAAAGTCTCTCATTCTGTTCCAATGAAATCCTATTAAATACTATAATCTGGCATAAAAAGGAAGGATGAACCTCGATTAGGAAATGTGGTTACTCACCAGCATCTTTGATCCAATTATCATAAAGACGCACAGTCCTCGATGTAAGATCGCTGAAGGCCATTTTCCACAGGATTTACTGGCTCTTTTAATGGGTTCTTCAGTAAAATAAAACAGCAATGAGTTTATGATCTGTAAATGCAAATAAACTCAAGCTTATAGTAATACAATATTTAAAATGCTAAAAATTTAATATGAATAGTTGGCAAAACAACAAACTTCTACTGAGGGCAAATGCATTAGTAAATTACTTTAAACCCTGATGCAGTTGCAAACATTTCAGATTTTGCATTCTTCTAGAGACATTGATAATTTCACTGAAAAAGATGAACATTCTATGTATAAGATTCAAAAACAATAAATGACTCTAAGAACTTTCATAGGAGCAGCTCCTTTTTGTGGTGATAACATCGATCAGGAATGGACTGCACTTGAAGTGGCAAAGCTGAAGCAGAAACCCAGGAGAAGAAAGTCAAGAGATACAGCAACTTTCAGAGAAGGTAACTGAACCTAGACTTAGAGCTCATCTTTAGGCCTCGAAAAGTCATCTATATGCAAATTTTTATAATTTAAGTAGAATAGAGACAGAAAGAGGGAAAGAAAGGTCTATAAGTGCCAAGGAAAAGCTGCTTAGTTTACCTAGACAGATAGGCAAGAATAACTGGAGAAAAAATCTTCTGAAAAAGAAGACCAGTGAGGAGAAACCAGCCTTATTATGTATTAAAATTGCTGTAAATCTGCAATAATTAAGACAGTGTGGCACTGGGACATGGAAAGATAAATGAATGTAATAGAACAGAATGTTCAGAAACACACACTAAATACACTTGAAAATTCAGAACTATATTTCAATAAATAAATAAATATTTCAGTAACTAAAATCTACCTAAGATGTGTATTTTACCGTATTTTAATACCTCTAAAATCAGGGCTTACCTTACAAATGAATGGTATATCATAAAATTACTGATATTTTTGATTCAAAGCCATGTGGTGGGAAGATGAAAAATTTCTAGAGATGATGTTGGTGATGGTTGCACAACAATGTAAATGTACTTAATGCCATGGAATGTCACACTTAAAAATGATTAAAGTGGTAACCATTTAAATTAAAATATACATAAGAGTAAAAATAATAGGTATATTTTACCACAGTTAAAAAAAAAATCAGCCAGGCACAGTGGATCATGCCTGTAATCCTCGCACTGTGGGAGACCAAGGCAGGCAGATCACCCGAGGTCGGCAGTTCAAGACCAGCCTGGCCAACACGGTGAAACCCGTCTCTACTAAAAATACAAAAATTAGCCAGGTGTGGTGATGGGCACCTTTAATTCCAGCTACTCAGGAGGCTGAGGCAGGAGAACGGCTTGAACCCAGGAGGCAGAGGTTGCAGTGAGCACACTGCGCCACTGCACTCCAATCAGGTCCAGCCTGGGTGACAGAGTGAGGCTTGGTCTCAAAAAAAAAAAAATCTTCTAGGATTGCCACAAGAAAATTCAGACTTTCCTCTAGAATTCTAAAGTAAAGCCATTTTATTTATGTAAGTATAAATGAAATTATATACATACATATATACGTGTGTGTGTGTGTGTCTGTGTGTGTATATATATATGGCATATGGTATATGATAAAGGTGGCATCTCAAATCAATAGACACCAAATTACCAGATGTCATTCACTAAACGGTGTGGTACACCTGGATAGCCATCTGAGAAAAAAAAGGTTCAATCCAAATGTTATATTATAAACCAGGATAAACTACAAATCAATCAAAGATTTAAGTAAGAAAAACAGAACCATGAAATCACTAGATGACTCAGTAGAAGACTTTTATAACTTTGTAGTGGGAAAGGCCTTTCTAAGTCCTAAAATTCAGAAGACATAAGAGAAGGCTAACAATACTTTTGAGGTTTTGGGACAAAAGAAAAAAAAAAAGAGAGAAGGCTAACAAATTTAATCGTAAATGGCAAACAGAAAAAAATATGTTCAATTCATATCATACACAAAGGCTACTCTCCTTAATAGATGAAGAGTTTCTAGCAATTGATAAAAGACCTGTAAGTCAAGAGGAAATGGACAAAGTCCACAGAAAAGGAAATACAAGTGGCACTTAAACGTATGAAAAGTTGCTTAACTAACCATATTTAAATAATCTGCAATATTTTTTATCTATTGAATAGGCCAAAATCCAAACATTTTTTATCAAATGGGCCAAAATCCAAACATGCATTAACTGTGTTGGCAGGAGTGTGGGAAATTCTCTCTTCATGCATTACTGGTAGAAGTACAAATTAATGTAACTCTTATTGAGGACAATTTGGCATTATTGGTCAAAATTATAAATGCATACTTTTAACATACCATTTCTACTTCTAGAAATTTATCCTGTAGAAATACATCAGAGTGGCATATATTCAAGTTTATTCATTGCAGCAGTGAGAACAAAAGACTGGAAATAACCCAAATGTCTACAAATAGAGAGCTGGCTAATAAATGATAATAGATTTAACACCATGAAATATTATGCCATTGTAAATAAGAATGAAGAACCTTTCCATGTGCTGATATGGAAATATTTCTAAGATAAATCTCTATTTAAAAAAAGCAAAGAACAGTGGCTCATGTCTGTAATCCCAGCACTTTGGGAGGCTGAGGTGGGCAGATCATCTGAGGTAAGGAGTTCAAGCCTGGCCAACATGGTGAAATGCTGTCACTACTAAAAATACAAAAATTAGCTGGGCATGGTGGCAGGTGCCTGTAATTCCAGCTACTTGGGAGGCTGAGGCAGGAGAACTGCTTGAACCCGGGAGGTGGAGGTTGCAGTGAGCAGAGATCATGCCATTGCACTCCAGCCTGGGCAACAAGAGCAAGACTCCAACAAAAAAGGAAAGCAAGGAAAGGAAGGAAGGGAAGGAAGGGGAAAAAAGCAAAGGAAGTACAGAATTTAAAAATGATAACCTTGTATATAAAAGGAGAAAAGGCATAGGAATACAATTTTACATTTACTCATAGTTGTATAAAAGGAACTCATAAGAGGTAGACATGAAAAAGAGAATGGGGTACAAACTGGGCTGAAGGAATAGAAGGAAGATTTTATACTGTTGTTTTTTGGCTCATATGAACATTTTACCTACCTAAAATAAAGAATAAAATCAGTTGTACCTTTACTGGAACATTCCTATTTAAAAATTCATACACAAATACACATGCACACAGAAAAGAAATTTGGTCTAAATTCTTTAAGAGTCCATCCCCTCCAGAGGATTTCTCCAAGTTCAGGAGAGCATGTTGGCATGGCCTCTCTTTTGATATACCATCTTCTCAGCGGAGTCCAGACTCAAGATTGGCTGTGGTGATGCCAGGGTCTTGCTAGTCAGCCTCGACTCTTATTTTCCTAAAATATCATGTCTCATCTCTGTGGCAAAAGTGCAATGTGGGGTTGGGAGCAGGGGCTCTGGGCTCACAATGACCTTGGCTTTTCAATCCCACCACTTAATAGCTGTGTGGCTCCAACAAAATTACAGCTCAATTTCCTAATCTGTAAAATGGGAATGCCATTCAGTACCCGCCAAGATAAAACAAATTCATAAAGTTGTTTTGAGGACCATATAAAATAATATATATTTGTAAAGTCTGTAGCACAGAATCTGATTCTTTAAAATGAGCATTCAACCAAAATCATCCATTTGTTTTAATTGTTTGTTTTGTGTGTGGGTGTGTGTATGTTTTGGTTTGTTTTGTTTTTGTTTTTGTTTTTTGAGACAGGGTCTGGCTCTGTCACCCAGTCTGGAGTGCACTTGGGAGATCTCAGCTCACTACAGTCTCAACCGCCCAGGCTCAAGCAATCCTCCTGCCTCAGCCTCCCAAGTAGCTGGGACTACCAGTGTGCCATCACGCCTGGCTAATTGTTTTATTTTTTTTGTAGAGATGGATTTCACCACGTTGCTCAGGCTGGTCTCAAACTCCTTCGGCTCAAGCAGTTCAGCTGCCTCAGCCTCCCAGAATACTGGGATTACAGGTATGTGTGACCACACTCAGCCAAAAGCAGCCTTTATCATTTAGAGAGAAGTTGTGCCACTTTATGGGTACATACAGACATAAAGATTAGACACTGGGGACTTCAAGTGGGGGAGGAGGAAGAGGAAAGAAGGGAGGGGATGCAGTCTGTAAAACTTGTTATGGGTACTGTGTTCACTCCATGGGTGACAAGATTAATAGAAGCCCAAATTTTAGCATCACACATACACCCTTGTAAGAAACCTGCACATGTACCCCCTGAATCTAAAATACATTTTTTTAAAATTGTGCCAATTTAATTGGAAAGCATTTAGCCATCTCATTACCTTGTACAGTTAAATGGCAGTTTACAGAACGAATCTAGGAAAAACTCTAACTACTTTTATTTTAAAAGCTAGCATATAACAGAGTATATGATTCTTCCATTTGTGTCTTCCAATGATCTTAACATGAGTATTTTAGACCATAAAAAAAGCTACATTTCCCCCTCACCTTAACCACTGATATACTGAAATAATGTCATTTAAGTTATTTAGAATCAGAGTGAAATATTCTAGTTTTACAAGGCATGTGGCAGGGTTACATTTCAAAGTATTATTCTGTTTCTGTGTGATTTTTTTCCTCCTCTTCTTTCACTAGCTTCAGATAGGCCATTTTCCCCTCCCCGCCCTCACCAAAGCACAAAGACTCAAAGAAACCACACTCTGATGCAAGTCAGAAATATTCACAGGCAGCCAAGAAAGCTGGTTTCTCCAATCCTAAAAACTACACAAGACTGAGATGAAGGAAGAGGGAAAGGCAGTCAGAGGAAGAACCCAAACTGGATGAGGCAGGAGTAGATGTCATCAAAACCAGCAGGAGATGAAGGACTACAGAAGTATGAAAAAGATCCATTAACCAAAGCTTTTTGGAGTGTGGACTCCTCTCTCATTAATCCACTGCTTGTAGATAACCTGCTGTCCATAGTCCTTAACATTTATAGGCCCACCAGAAGAGAAGGAACATCCACAATTGCAGAGGGATGGGGCATGGCAGAGAAACATGATCCCCTTATCTTATTGGAACTGAACACAAACTACTGAGTATCTCCTTATGAGCTGAGAGTGATGGACTGGATGCCAATGTGACATTGTAGGGACTGACTGGTCTAGGAAACTGTTAACAACTGAATTATACTGCGAGTATAGTGATATCCCTAGACTAGAACCAGACATATCTTTGCCTTCTTTTACCATGACTCATTATGGGCACTTGATTGCTAGATAATGGGCACATAAAGATAGGAAGCAAGCCTGGCATGGTGGCATGTGCCTGTAGTTCCAGCTACATGGAGGCTGAGGTGGGAGGACTGCTTGAGCCTGGGAGTTCAAGTCTAGTCTGGGCAACACAGCATGACCCCATCTTTAAAAAAAAGTTGGGGGAGCAGTTTACTCCATGTGGTATAGGTGTATAGGTGGTAGAGATAAGCTCTAGTTAACAGCAGAACCAGGACCTGAAAAGACAATTTAGAATATCTGATGGCCAAGAAATTCAGAACTGGCAATGCCTTAAACATTAAGGCTCTTGTATAAATGAAGCTCACCATAGAGAAGGAAGACTCTAAAAAATGATCTACAAACCTATCCCCTTGATGCATCCCTGCTTCAAATGATAACCTCATCCCAGGTCTGACCATGGCTGGCCTAAGTTTAGTGGAGGTGCCCCATAGCCCAAACATTGCCCACACAAACTTTTCATGGAGCAGAGCTGGTTAATTGCTTAAACTATTATGAGAAGACTGAAGAGATACTATCAAGGGTTTGAGGAGTGGGAGGTCCTCCACGATGGGTCACAGGGGGCTTTGGTGTTCAGATTGTTCTTGGACAAGCACCCACTGTATTCTCAATATAGTAAAGAGGTTGGTGTTATGCCACAGAGGTTCAGAAACTGATCTCATATTTGTGTAACATGATCACTGGTTTGCAACTTCTCAAAGGAAGAGTGGTAATTTGTGAATAGGACAATACTGCTACAGTTTTTTTTTGCCCAGACCTAGAAGCCATGTGGAGAAAAATGGACTCACGAGACTGAACTCCAGCATCTTCAAAGTGCTAGCTCAACACTGCCCTAAGCCAGCAGGCACCAAATACCAGGATGACATGTTGCTGCTTACAGTGAAATAAAGTAGAGGAACTAGATTCAGGTTTTAGGGTAGCATCCACAGAGCCCTGGAAACATTAAAGTTCAAGAGCTTTAATCTGGCAGACTCCTGATACCCAAGAAATGAAGCAGAGACTTAAAACTCTAAACCAGGGTAATAACTTATCCTGCTGCTAAGGGATATGGATCTCCTACAAAGTGAGCAGCAGAGGACAGAAGTGAGAGATCCTTCTCCTTTTTTGGGAGGACTCTCGGAGGACTTGTCTGAAATGATCTACTTGCAAGACTATAATAAAGAGGTGCTAACTGCATACAATATCCAAGTCCTGGGGCCCATGATGGTGAAAAAGAAGAAAGTAGACTAATAAAAGTAGTGTTTGTACTGTAACATTACCTGACTATATTTTTAGCAGTTGTTAGAGGTCAGAGCTCATCAACAAAGACATTGAGAGGTTGAAAGGAAGGTAATCATGAGAAAGCAGTGGCCCAGAATTTGGGGCTACCTGAGATTATAAGGCAGTAGAAAAATCACCACACCTCCATTAAGGGTGGAAGAAACAAGGGAGGTACTTCAGAGGAATAGCCGAGGCTTACAGTCAGAGCTCGGCCTGCCTCCCACAGCCTGAAAAATGTGTGGCTGGAGTGGAGTAAACTGGAGCTCACTCGTGAGTCGTGGTGCTGGTGTTTCATTGCCCCACACCTGCAACTGCCCTATGAATACTGGTTCTTGATTTTGATAGTATCACATGACAGCTCGGTCATTTGGTAAAAAAGTGACTTAATTCGCTTCTTTAGACCCAAATTAAAGATGCTAATTTCAAATATGAGAAATGTGCCTTCTTCGTAGAGGAGAAATCCCTTCCCGTAGGGCAACCTACCTGGTGACTACTCAAAGTCACAAGCTGCCTATGTTAGCACGATGTAGACCTAACACCAGAATACACGGAGTGTGCTTAGGTACCTGGTCACTTTGTCCTTTTTGCTCAAGTCTATTTCAACAGTGATCAGAAGGCAGAACTCTGGGAGAACATCTTGCTGGAATTCACTCAGATGGGGAATGGGATCTCAGAGGTGCTTGCAGTGGGAACTATCAGACAAGAGCCCAGAAATCATGGCCAACCATTTCCAGGTAGACTCTCAAATGTAGAGATTTATTCTAATTCTGCAACATATAGTGGAGACACTGTCTCTGAGGGAAAGAAGTGGAAGAAACAGCACATGGCTTTCTAGGGTGTGCCTTTAATCCACGAACAGAGCCATATGGTTCTCTCTTTCTCTTTTGATGTTTGGGAGGTTCTGGCCTCCCCAATGATCTGCTTTGGAAATCAGATATCAGGGACAAACCAGGAAGAAAAGAACTGGCTAGCCAGAGATGCTGCTGAAGGTACCAACATAGGGATGAAGCTCTGTGGTGGAACTGGGTCTGCAGGGTAAAAACCAAACAGCTAACCTTCCTATGGAAAGCTATGTCTGGCCTCATTTGGTGGATGGGGTGTTTGAAACTCTACCCTTGTACAGAGTAAGGGAGGAGAAGGGGACAGGGCAAATCAAGCTATTCTGCAGAAATAATAACTGCCTAATAAAGAACAGATCAGAACACGCCTTCAAATGCAGAAGCCATTGCAAGGGCAGAGGGCAAGAGCAGTGTGGAGAATAAAGAGACAAAGGCAGCTAACTATGACTGACTAGACAGGGACAGGGAAGTTCAGACTTGAGTCAGAAGCAGCGGCATCACAGCTCACAAGGTGGTGAAAGCCTCCCTGAGGGGAATGTATTGCAGTCTCTCTCTGGGTTATGATCCTAGAAAATGGAGGCCCCAAGTCTCTGCTCCTACCATCTTAGGCAGGAAAAAATCCCTGAGATAAGAAATAAACTTCTTAGAAAGAATTCAAAGGTCGCTAGGGAAACTTCCACATAGATATTAATCCACACATTTCCTAGGAGTCCCCTCCTCATGTTTTCTCACTAGAACTGGTTTCCCACTCTTGTCCCCACCCTTTACACTTTAGCAGAAACATCTCAAAGAGGCCATGAGGCTGGAGGAAAGCGACCAGAAGCTCTGAAGTATATTAAAACATGAGGGATGACTATAAAGTGATAATTTGTTTAAAGCAGGATTTCCTAACCTCAACAGTATTGATATTTGGGGGCAGACAATTCTTAGTTGTGAAGAATTGTCCTGAGTATTGTAGGATGTTTAGAACCAACATTGGCTTCCATCCACGAGTGCCCGGAACAAGTTGAGACAATCAAAAACATCTTCAGAGATTCCCAAATGTCCCCTGGAGGGCAAAATCCTTCCAAGTTGAAACTATTGTTCTAAAGGAAGCTACTAACGTTCATTCAAATAACAGTTTGCTTCAGAGTAATCACTTTGGTAATTTGTTTCAGTGATATAGTCATTAAAACAATTTTTGAGCTTTTCTTTAACAATCAACTTTAGAGTTTCTCAGAATTTCATTTAAATGGTTTTAAAGGAGGAAAAATCTTTGCCTACTGCTTCTGTACAAGTTCATAACTAATCAAAAGCTGAGTTGGTTTAGAGGAAAATGGATCAAACAGGGCTATATTTTTATCAGTGGGGTGGGAAAGGGCAGGGAATAGAGCTGGATTTAATGATAAAGTAATTTACTACTGACATTTTCAGCTTATGGTTTATAAAACAAGAACAATTCCCCCACCCCCCCCAAAAAAAAAGCATAGGAAATGTTTGGAGCTATGGCAATATTAGTGGAATAGACAGATAGTAGTCTGAGGTAAATATTTTTGAAGAAACGCTCATTTAGATGTATATATTATAGCAGAATCATTTATCTGCTGGAATTATCACCAATTAAAAGGAAGCAAATCTAGAATATGGAACAGCCTCAGTGAAAAATTATTTCAAATGACAAATTTTCAAATATGTTAATTATAACATATGCCATGTGTGTATGTGGCAATATATACATAACATACACACACACATTACAGAAGCAAAAATACATGTCCATGCCACTGACTACACATGATTTTGTGTTTTGTTTGGATGGTTCATATATATATATATATATATATATATAAACCTATGTTTCTCCTTGGTATTTTAAAGGGTAAACCCTGAAGTGCCAGGTAGGATAATGGGGGGCAAGAGAGGTCAGGCCCTGTTGCCTGGGCAGAGCTGGGATGGGTGATCAATGGGACTTTGGGCAGCCATTGAAAGTTTCTTTTGTTCCAGTCCAGTGCAAGAGCAGTATAAGGACTTCCGAGCACCCCCAATAGGCATGGAGGTGTGAAAGGAAAATATCTCGGTCCCCCAAAATCACTAAAAGGGAAAAAGCAGCTGGGAACTGCTTAGGGCAAACCTGCCTCCCATTCTATTCAAAGTTATCCTCTGCTCACTGAGATAAATGCATACCTGATTGCCTCTTTTGTAAAGTTTAATCAGAAACTCAAAAGAATGCAACCCTTTATCTCTCACCTATCTGTGACCTAGAAGCCCTCCCAGCTTTGAGTCTTCCTGCCTTTGCTTTGAGTTGTCCCCGCCTTTCCAGATGGAACCAATGTACTTCTTACATATATTGATTGATGTCTCATGTCTCTCTTAAAAGTTTAAAACCAAGCTGGGCCCTGAATACTTTGGGCACATGTGGTTAGAACTTCTTGAGGTGTTGTCACATGTGCATGTCCTCAACCTTGGCAAATAAAGTTTCTAAATTAACTGAGAAATTTTTTCATTTCATTTTCTGAAAATCTTTCAGATTTTCTGGATTTACAGAAGTGTTGCAGAAGAACCACAGAAAATTGTTATAAGTAAAATTTCAATGCCACAAAAGAAATAGCACTCAAAGACAAATCCTCTCAGCAAATTTACTTCTATAGAAGGGTGCAGCTCACAGATGGAACAATGGCAAGAGCACACCTGGACAAGGAGGGGAAGGGGTACTTATGCTTGACGGGAGTTGCCCCTACTGCTGTGTTGTTCCCCTATTGGCTAGGGTTAGACCACACAAGCTAGACTAGTCCCAATTGCCTATTTTAAAGAGAGCAGGGGTCCAAGCTGGAGTGGCAGGGTGGGTGGTTTGGTGGGAAGGACAGTTACAGGTGGGTCAGAGCCCGTAGCCAGGGGTGACCTGGGTCAAAGAAGGTGATTGGAGCAGGTGACTGAAGCAGGTGACTGAAGCATGTGACTGAACCAGGTGACCGGGATGAGTCAGGACACAGTAGGGGCCAGGGGAACAGATGTGAACCACTGATTAGAACCAGTGGAGAAGGTTGTTTACTGGAACTAAAAGGAAGTTAAACTTTAAAATAGAGAATTAAAGAATAAGAAAGCTAAACATACTGACATACTGATTTTTTGAAGAGGAACTTGGAGTTCACTATATCTAACAAAGTGAAGGAGTCATAAAAGTAGAAACAACATATATCTCTTCAGATCTGCAAGCACAAGTGGCCACAGACCTGATGGGACCCTGGATATCTCAGAGGATGGCAACATACACAGAGAATATGGAGGATTAAAAGGCTCCTCCTCCCAATTACCCTGATACTACATAAGCTTCTTGTAACTTGCTGAGGGCGGAGGGGAGGTACCCAGAGATTAAAGTTGACTAAAATAGTTTTCTACCACCCCAAAGAATAAAAGTTTGAAATAAAAATGAAGCTGTAAAAAAATAATATTTTCTTATGTCAGACCAAATAGACTTTAAGTCAAAAACCATCACAAGAGATAAGATCATTATATAGTGACAAAGGGGTCAATTCATCAAGAGAATATATTGTAAATACATATGTATCCAACATAGTAGCACCAAAAATAATGCAGATTAATAGATCTGAAAGGAGAGACAGAACACAATACAATAATGGTAGGGCACTTTAATATCCTACTTTCAACATCACATAAATCATGACAAAATAAATAAGGAAATATTGAACTGGAAGTTCAATGTTAAATGAACCTAACAGACGTGTAGAACATTCTATCCAACAGCAGAATACACATTCTTCTGAAGTGTACACAGAACATTCTCCATGACAGATGATTTATTAAGCCACAAAACAAGTGTCACCAAATCTGAAATCATATCAAGCATTATTTCTTATCACAATGATGTGAAACTACAAATCAATAACAGGAGGAAAACTGGAAAATTCACAAATACATGGAAAGTAAGCAACATGCACCTGAACAACTCATGGTCAAAGAAGAAATCAAAAGGGAAATTTAAAAATATTGAGACAAATGAAAATGAAAACACAACTTACCAAAACTTAGGGAATGCCACAAAAGCAGTTCTAAAAGGGAAGTTTAAATGCCTATAATAGAAAAGAAAAAAAAATTCCAATAAATAATTAACATTACATCTCAAGAAACTAGAAAAAGAAAAACAAAGTCAACACAAGCAAGAAAATATATAGATTAGAGTAGAAATGAATGTAATAAAGACTAGAAAAACAAAAAGACAAAACTAAGAGTTGGTTTTCTGAAAAGCTCAACAAAATTGACAAACCTTTAGCTGCACAAAGAAAAACAGGAAGACTAATAAATAAAATTGGAAAGGAAAGAAGAGACATTGCAATGATACCACAGAAATCCAAAAGAGCCTAAGAACTACTATGAAAAAATGATACACCAACATATCCCAGCATAAATGGATACACTCCTAGAAACACAGAACCTTCCAAGATTGAATTATGAAGCTGGAGAAAATCTGAATAGACCAACAGTGGGTAAGGAAGTCAAGTCAGTAATCAAAAACCTCCCATAAAATAAAAGTCCAGGACCTGATAACTTCACTGTTGAATTCCACCAAACATTTAAAGAATAACTAATAGTAATTCTTGTCAAACTCCTCCAAAAAACTGAAGAGGAGGGAATACTTCTGAACTCATTTCATAAGGTCAGCATTACCCAGATGCTAAAGCCAGACAAGGACACTACAAGGAAAGAAAACTTCAGGCCAATACCCTTGATGAACACAGAGGCAAAAGTCCTCAAGAAACTACCAGCAAATCAAATTCAACAGCACATAAAAAGGATAATTTACTATGATCAAGCGGGATTTGTCCCTAGGATACAAGGATGGTTCAACAAATGCAAATCAATAAATGTGATACACCATATTCCATAGAATGAAAGATAAAAACTGCATAATCATTCAAATAGATGCTGTAAGAGCATTTGACAAAATTCAACATCCTTTTATAATAAAAACTCAATGAATTTGGTTTAGAAGAAACCTCAAAACAATAAAGGCCATATATAAAAAGCTAACGTAATACTCAGCAATGAAGAGTTGAAAGCTTTTCCTCTAAGATCAAGATAAGGATCCCCACTCTCACCACTTTTTTTGTTTTTTGTTTTAAAAAATAGAAATTTATTTCTTACAGTTCTAGAGGCTGGAAGTTCACGATCAAGGTGCCAGCAAGATAAGGTCTCATTCTGAGGTCTCTTCTCTTGGCGTGCAGGTGGCAATCATTTCACTGTGTGTTTGAATGATCTCTTTGTTGTGCCCTCCCCACTTCTATTCAACATAATAAAGTCTTCCCTCCATATTCATGGGTTCTGTATCCACGGAATCAGAGGGCCAATTGTACATATTTTCAATCCACTGCTGGTGGATGTGGAACCCCTATTTATGGAAGGTCAACTGTACTACACCATTAAGCATTCCAACTTTTAAAAATTTTTATTTTTATTTTTTTGAGACATGATCTTGTTTTGTCACCCAGACTAGAGTGCAGTGGCATGATCATGACTCACTGCAACCTTGCTCTCTTGGGCTAAGGCAATTCTCCCACCATAGCCTCTCAAGTAGCTGGGACTACAGGCATATGTCACAATGCCTAGCTAATTTTTTATTTTTTGTAGAGATGGGTTTCTTACTGTGTTGCCCAGGCTGGTCTCAAACTCCTGGGCTCAGGTGATCCTGCCACCTTGACCTCTCAAAGAGCTCGGATTGTACGCATGAGACACTGTGCCTGGCCTGGACTAGAGGAATCTCAGATTTTGGTATAGGGTCTGTACTGGAGGATCTAGCCACAGCAATTATGCAAAAAAGAAATAAAAAGGCATCCAACTCAGAAAGGAAGATGTTAATGTGTCTGCTTGCAGCCAACAGGATTTTACAACTAGAAAACCCTAACGAGTGCTGGATGTGATGGCTCACACCCATAATCCCAGCGCTTTGGGAGGCTGAGGTGAGGGGATCACTTGAGCCCAGGAGTTCAAGACCAGCATGGGCAACAAAAATCTCTACAACAAAAATAAAAAAATTAGCCAGGCATGGTGGCACACAACTGTGGTTCCAGCTACACAGGAGGCTAATGCAGGAGGATGGCTTGAGCCCGGGAGGTCAAGGCTGCAGTAAGTCATGATCGCTCCACTGCACTCTAGCCTGAGTGATAGAGCAAGACCTCATCTCAAAAAAAAAAAGAAAAAAAAATGAAACTAGAACAAAGCAGGCAGAAGGAAGGATAAGCAGCTTGCTGAGTCTGTTCACTCTTTCTTCTCTTACAAAATGCTTGCTCCATCTCCTCCTGTCCTTGAATGTCAGATTCCAGACTCTTTGGCCTTTAGACTCTGGGAACTTGCACCAGTGGCCTCTCAGGGGCTCTCAAGTCTTTGGCCTCAGACTGAGGACTGTACTGTTGGTTTCCCAGGTTTTGAGGCTTTTGAACTTGGACTAAGCCACACTACTAGCTTCTCTCTCTTTCTTCAGCTTGCAGATGGCCTATTGTGAGATGTTGCCTTGTAATTGTATGAGCCAATTCTCCCTAACAGACTATCTTTTATATACACATATATCCTACTGGTTCTGTCCCTCTGGAGGACTCTAATACAGACTTGTGAGTTTGTCAAGTGAGATCTGAAACCATTTACTTTAGGTATGGGATTCAGTCAGTAAGATTTTTCTTTTATATCCTTATGTTAGTGGTTTTTAGACCTGGTGGAAAATCAGAATCGCCCAGAGAGAGATTTGGATTCAGTTGATGTTTGGAAAAATTCCGATGGGCAAAGTTTGAGAATCTTTTCTTAATGCTTCATAAATCATTCTCAGACATGACGACACCCACGACAACATGAGCAACAGGCATAAAATACGTGACAAAGGATTCAGTAAAAGAAGGTCACTAGGGAATGATAAGGCATCTGGGTCAAGAAGGGCAGGAATAGGAGGTGCAATCAATGCTGGAAAATATTTATCTGGGATTTCAAAAGAACTCACGAGAGATGTGAAATATGGGGACAGATCTTTGAATCAGCACATATATCCAGGATGTAAACTAACCTCTTATATCAGGGATGACTGCTTGAAGTTCTTAAGTATCTGTGAAAGAGAAAATCATTACTATATCTGAGGACTCAGTAAATTACAGAAAATTAGACTGTAAGTCTTGTAATTTAGGCAAACAAAACCGATGGAGAAATGTCAAGACACTAAATACCTAGCTTTGTATTTTTTCAATGGAAATGTTACAGAATCAGAGAAGATGCTTTCATCTGCAAGTAACAGAAAACTCAAAATGGCTTAACCAGTAAGGGGAAACGTTTTCTCATAGTTTAAGAAGTCCAAAGGTAGGGCAGTTCTCCTGAGTTAGCACATTCTCTTTTGTCATTTTTATGGAAAAAGATAGCAACAACCATTCCAAATAGCACATTCTCATATACCTTTATTTAGAGCAGTAAAAGAGAATTTTTTTGTGTGCCTCTTTTTAGGTGCTTCAAAATCCTTCTCAATGTTCCTCCAGAGGCCCTTAAATACCCCTTCCAAGAACTGCATCACATGCCAACATTTAAACCAAGCATTGGAAAAAAAAAAACTGGGACTTGGCCGGGCGCAGTGACTCACGCCTGTAATCCCAGCACTTTAGGAGGCCAAGGTAGGCGGATCACAAGGTCAAGAGATCAAGACCATCCCGACCAACATGGTGAAAACCCATCTCTACTAAAAATACAAAAATTAGCTGGGCACAGTGATGTGCGCCTGTAGTCCAAGCTACTCAGGAGGCTGAGACAGGAGAATCGCTTGAACCTGGGAGGCGGAGGCTGCATTGAGCCGAGATCATGTCACTGCACTCCAGCCTGGTGACAGAGTAAGACTCCGTCTCAAAAAAAAAAGAAAAAAAAAAACCCTGGACTGTAGTGATTTCTTCGTTCATCTACATTGTATTTACTCTCCCATTCCACCCCACAAGTCACATGGGGAAGCACACGACTTCAGAGAGAAAGGAGTATCCCAAAATAAGGAAGAAGAGTGGTTAGCACACATGGAAGAAGGAAGGTTGAGAGACAATGTTGCCTGTGGCCGTAACACAGAGATTACTCTGCAGAGCCATTTCAAATATAAACTGAAGCGGACAGCCTGAGCCTCTCCAGGTGATCTCTACCTTTCCTGCTCAAAGGTGCTCAGGATAAACTAATCTTGATTTTCGTTTAAACAAAGTATGATTAATAAGTGAATATGTTAAGTATGCCTGATAAGTTAAACATACTTTGCAACACCATATAAGACTTGATAGTGACTTATATATCTTATTTAGAATTATCTCGTGCCATTGTCTCTTTGATACAGATAACACACTATAAACCTACAAACGCAGAGAGCATAGGGTTGGGCTACTACACATAATTGTTGTTATACCATTTCCATGAACTCATGTTGTTCTGATGGCTATACAACATATTGAAATAAAATAGATGTTTCCCATCCCCCAATAACAGTGACATAATAGAACATATTACCACTTTTTCTATATGGATTATCTCATGCCTGTCTTTCAATCAGGTTTAAGAGTAGTCTTTTCCATGTCAAATAGAACCTCCAAACAAATATCTTTACCATTCTTTCCACTCTCTACTACTCCATTATTTCATCTCAATTTTCACTTCCTCATTTTCCCTTCATAAAGGGATTTATTAAGAATTAGATGCCTTTAGAAAAGATAACACAGGTGCATGACCCACCAGACTAATTCAGACTGCATTTCTGTTGGGCACAAGCTCTGCAGTATAATCAAGATTCTTGAGTTTGAGTAGAGGCAAACAAACTTAACAACCTCAACATGTTAATATGACAACTTGTAAGAAATGAAGGAGTCATAGAAGCCAATGATATAGCATCAGGCCTCACTAGGAAATATAATTCATGTAAAAACTTTAGCACGAGGGCTAAACATTGTGCTACTTATTGTGCTTATTTTTACTCTTATCAATAACAAAGGGTCTCTCAATCTAAGCAAAGCAATCAGTATCCTTCCAAAGTCTCTGGTCCTGACTCAGCATTCTATAATTAGAGAAACAGGGCAAACTTAGAAAAGAGTCAGAGAATCTTTAGGGAAAATAAAGGACTCACTGAAGTCGCCATCAAGTATAAGCTCAGTGCGACGCAGTGGGGAATAGGAAGATAAAGACAAGGGCCCTGCTCTCAGGCAGCCTCAACATGTGCAAGAGTCTAGACTCTGGGATGAATAAATGTGAGTAAAGCAAAGCATCCTAAAAACTGTACAGATGATAGTGACTACTGGGACACACTGGAGGAGTTTCTCTATCGGCAGAAGTGATAAGTACCCCAAAGGCAGTTTAATTCCTGTCTGTAATCTAAGCCCTAGGACTTGAAGAGTCCTAGTCTTGAATAGCACAGGTGCTTAACAAATATATGCTGAATGAAATTAAAAATGTTGTAAACTCAGAAAAATAAGGGAAGGCAAGAGCGACAGACCAAATGTTCCATTTCTTAGGTCTTCCTCCCCACTTTTTTGAAACAAATACAAAATACTCCTCTCATTCATACTCTCTTCAAACACAAAGTAACTTTTGAGCATCTATTGTGCAAGAAAGTGCTAAGCAGGACATATTATTTTTAAAATATGGCTCCTAAATTCAAACAACCAAACCTGGTAGGTAAAGGCACCGACTCAGATTTCTACCATGCAAAGCAGAATGCAGGGGCATTCAAACAGTTCACAGAGACCGCAAAAGTCTTTAGGAATGAAGAGTCGTGTCTGTATCCACATGTGACCTAGAAGAAAGGCATAATGGAGGAGACGATACAGGAGCTGAGCCTTGAGAATAAAATTTCAATAGGGCAAAAATGTGCAAAGCTGGGAGAAAGGAGAGGCCTGCATTGTAAGTTGAGAAAATTCATTTGTTTATTTAACCAATATTCTGAAGTATCTTTTATACCCCAAACACTTTTTTAGGTGATGATACAATAGGAAACAAAACAAAAATCCTGGCCTCATGAAATTATAAAAAGTTGCAGATATGTTTCCAAAATGTTTGTTACAACAACTTGGTAATGTACAGGGCTAAGGATGGAAACAATAGGAAGATCAAGACAGGAAAAGGAGATACAGCTGTGGCACCTGATTGTGGAGGAACCAAAGGCCAGCCAGGCTGAACAATTTTTTTAGAGTTAGTTCTGTTGACCATGAGGAGTCATTAGAGGTTTCTCAACTGAGAAATGTCTTAATCAAAGTGGTGCTTTGCAAAGATTGACTGGGTGGTGGAGTCCAGGGCTGGGTAACTAAGGGTGTGGTTTAAAAGCAGGGAGAGCAATTACACAGTATTGCATCCTACTAGGAAGGATCCAGCATAAGCCAGTATTGCATCCTACTGGGAAGGATCCAGCATAAGCCAGTATTGCATCCTACTGGAAAGGATCCAGCATAAGCATCACTTCCCCTGTGATGTCACTCTTGATTCAGCCAGTCAGGGCTAGGTGTGCCACTAAGGTGTCCTCAAAAGAATCTCTCATCTATGAGAGCACTTACTGTATATAGTATCGTAAATGTCTGTTTATTAATTCCTATCTTTTCTACTCATTAACAGGAAAGAGACTCAGCCTCATCACCTCTGTATTCCCAGGGCCTAGACCAATGCCTGGCATGTAGCAGAAAATATGTGTGGTATGAGTAAATAACCAAGTGTGATGGATTGAATTGTGTCTTCCCAACATTTACATGTTGAAGTTCTAACCTCCAGTTCTTCAGGATGTGACCTTATTTGGAGAAAGAGTATTTCCAGAAGTAATCAAGTTATAATGGGGTCATTAGGGTAGTCCTAATCCACGATGACTGGGGTCTTTATAAAAAGGGGAAGTTTGGACACAGACATGCACACAGGAAGAACACCCACCTATAAGCCAAGGGGAGACACCTGGTACAGATCCTTTCCTCATAGTCCTCAGAGAGAACCAATCCTACCAGCACTTGGATTTCAGATTTCTCATCTTCAGAACTATGAGGTAATAAATATCTGTTGCTTAAACTACCCACTTTATGGCATTTTATTATAGCAGTTCTAGCAAACTAATACACCAAGTGAAGATGTTCACTCAACTTGAAGCAAAATCCAGAATCAGAGCCCAGGATTAAGACCAGGGTTACCTATAGAGACAATCATTAACATGGGAGCAGACTAAATCTCTGTGAGAACCTGTACAGGAGGAGACATGGCAAAGGGCAGCACTCAGGGGACATCCATGTTTAGGAATCAGGAAGAGCAGCTGAGATAAACTTAAAGAAGCAACAGCCAGAAAGGTGCAGAAGGAAGCTGCCTGGTAGGAGCTTCAAATATTGGGAAAAAAATATAGTTTTAACAAAAGTAACAGAAATTTGTTGTCTCACAGTTCCAGATGCCAGAAGTCTAAAATCAAGGTGTTGGTAGGGTTGGTTCCTTCTGAAGGCTGAAGGATATGTTTGCGGTCTCTCTTCTTGGCTTGTGAACTGCCATCTTTATGTTCATAGGAAGGCAGCCCCTCAGGGAACACCCATGTTGAGGAAATAGAAAGAAAATCCAGGGACAAACATAAAGAAGCAAGTCAGAAAGCTGCAGAAGGAAGCTTCTACTCTGGTATTGGTAGCAGCTGCAAATACAGAAAAAAGAAAAATAAATGGTCAAAAGAAAAACTGCCCACAAAATTTCACAGAAGCAACCAAATAAGGAAGGGCTACATACAAATGTTCTAATTTGCAAAATGCTGTGACCCAGGAAAGGGTTGGAAGCAGAGTGGCATCTACAATATGGCAGGGTTCCTAACCCCACATGGCCTCTTCCCCCAGCTGCACTGGGGATGCAAAAGAGCCTGAGAATCCTCACAAGTATCCCCACATCGGAGGAGAAGCAAATGGACTAACAATCCTAATTTTTTTTTCTCCAGGTAGTGAATAGAACAATAGGATAGATTCTGATGATGCAAACTCCATACACTGGTGAACAGATAAAAATGCCTTAATGGGAATGAGATGCAACCTATGAGGTGGAATGAATCTTGGTATGAATTTTGAACACTACTTTAAACGTGAAAATACAACTCAGGTACAACCTGCTTTAGCTGAATTCTTCTTTCCTTCACTCTCCATGTCCTCAGGCTACAGGAAAAAAGGTCTATAAATTGAAATTATCAGCCCTCAAACTATAGCTCAGCGAGAAAAAACAAACTGGCTCAAAAATACTGTGGGAAAGAGAAAGCAAAGCACCCAAGGTGTATCAGAGCAAGTATGGAGTTTGACTAGAGGGGCTAATATTCATTTGATGAAAAAAAATCACTGGAAAACTTTACAAATAGACTGTAGGGGGGAAGAAAGCAAAGCAAAAAAGACACAGAAGACAAAAAAGAACCAAGAACAACAAAAGGTAACTAAAAAAAAAAAAAAAAAAAAGGAAATTCTCCAGAAGTATTTTGAGTTAAAAACATGTATTCATAAAATAATAAAATGGAATGGGAGAATGTAGAACCAATGCAACAAATTGAGGACTAAAGCATCATTAGCACACTAAAAAATAAATCAACAGCCAGAAACAGAGTATTCAGAGCCAAACAATGATTTCCAGGTATAGAAGAAAAGCTCAAGTGTTCAAATGAAAATGACAAAGGTTAAAGCAATAAAATAATAAGGAGGGCAAAGATGATTCTATATAAGGGTAATTGGTCTTTCTAAAGTACAGAATTCAACAGAAGAAAAAGTAACAATATTCAAATACATAACAAAAAATAATTTCCTACTGACTTTATAGACAGACTGAGAAGATTGTAAGAAAATCTGATGCATAACAATCAATAGCAAGACAAATCCTGGTTAAATTGATGAACTGAAAGAATAAGAAAAAATTTTTATGCATCTATGCAGAAAAATCAAATTAAAGAAATCAAAGAAAACCTAAATAAATGGTAAGTGATACCATGTTCATCGTTTGGAAGACTTAATATCATTAAGATATCAATTCTCCTAAATTAATCAACACAATTCCTATTAAAATCCCAAATATTTAGCATATGACCTAGCAATTTTACCCGTAATATTAACCCAAGAGAAAATACTTATATTCATACGAAAACCTGTACATAAATGTTTATAGTGACTTTATTAATAATCACCCAAAATAATAAACAACTGAAATGTTCTTTGACTGATAAATGGATAAACAAACAGTGGCATATCCATTCAATGAATTACTACTCAGCAATAAAGAGACCATTGATACAACATGGATGAATCTCAAATGTATTTCTGTTAAGTGAAATAAGCCAGACTCCAAAAAATACATACTATAAAATTCATTTATGAAATTCTAAAAAAAGCTAAACTCTATAGATAGAGAACATGTCAGAGGTTACAAAGTGCAGCACAAGAGAATTTTGGAGGGTGATGGGAAGATTTGTATCTTAACTGTGGTGTTACATGATTCTATGCATGAGTTAAAACGCAGAAAACTGTGAACCAAAGGAAATGAATTTACTGAATATAAATTTTTTAAAATGTAAGCTAAAAAAAAAAAAGAAAAGAAAAGAAATTATATATGAGAGAGAAATGTAGGCTAAATCAGACTTCTCTAAAGCGGCATTCAATACCATATGGATTAACACAAAGTTTTACAAGAAACAAAGCATAACTCAGGAATATTATACCTAAGATCTTGTTCAAATACAAAGGCCACAGAAATAACCTTCTCAAAAATAGAAGAAAGGATGTTCATCCATTAGCCTTCTTGAAAAAAGACAGCATTATAAATTCTAGTCAATATAGAGATTAATCAAAAGAAATTTTGGAATGGAAAACTCTTTATAAAATACTGACTGGTGGTGAAAAGATTTATTTCAAGGATGAAAATATCTTGAATTCTAAATGTAGAAAGAATGTTAAGACTGTAGAATAGAATGTAAATACTATTAATTCCATAAAGATAGAATTATAAATAATGTTCACTGAACACTTTTTATATATTAGATTATTTAGATCAACTAACTTATTTACATTACCCAACAACTCTATCCTTACTTTACAGATGAAGAAAACTAAGACACAGTAGTTAAGTAACCTGCCTAAATTCACATAGCTAGACTGGCAGCCTGGTTCCTGAGCTCAGGTTCCACAAGCCACTATGTTACACTGTCTCCACAAATTAAAATAATGTAACTGACAAAAATCAGAAGATGAGGGCAAAGGAAGGCAGAAGAAATGTGAAATGCTAATATCCTCAAATTTTATAGTAGTGAGTCCATTAAAATGGCCATTAAGACTGTCAAAAATACTTTTTAAATAAAATTTTTTGGAGCAGTTTTAGTGTTACAGCAAAATTAAGAGAAAATAGTCTTCACTTTTGCTTTTTTTTTTTTTTTTGAGACGGAGTTTCACTCTTGTTACCCAGCCTGGTGTACAATGGCGCAATCTCGGCTCACCGCAACCTCTGCCTTCTGGGTTCAAGCAATTCTCCTGCCTCAGCCTCCTGAGTAGCTGGGACTACAGGCACGCGCCACCATGCCCAGCTAATTTATGTATTTTTAGTAGAGACTGGGTTTCACAGTTTTTACTTTTTAACAAAAGAATGACTCCAGCCTTTTTGTGGTTTTCACATTCTCTTTTCATACAAGATTTTCAGGTCTCATTTAAGTAACCTGGCTGTGTGGGAAAATATTTATTTGAAAATCAGCAATTTCTTCAGGTTCATTTCAGTTTCTTTTTTGTCTATTAAGTTCTAGTAGAGGTAAATTCAATACTTTTTATTTACAAGTACCATATATGATCAAATTTATTAAAATACATCTGGCTAGCTATCCAGGTATCTAGTATTTCATCTGTATACATGCCTAGAAAGGTGCTGACCTAATAACAATAGTGATGATTATTTCTGGGTGTTGGAATTGGGGTGATTTACTTAAGGAAAATCACACATTTTTCTTCATACTTTTCTCTATTGCTTAAATCCTCTAGAATGAGTATATACTTACTACTTTATGAGAATAAAATGATTTTTTCTTTAAAAAATAATATTAAGAGACTGGCGAAATGTTACCAATTTTTGAGGATGGTTGATTATGGTATATCAGTGCTAATTTCTACTTCTGTGTATGTCTGACAAGTCTATTTTAAAATGTTTAAACATGAAAGAACGAAAAAGAATGTTAAGGCTGACAACTGGTATTGGTAGTACAAAAGAATCTAAGGAAGAAAACTAGTTCTCCAGTGTTGAGTGAATATGGATGAAGAAAAAACCTACTGAATTTTAAAATTAGCTAATAATTTATAAACTTCTATAGTATAATACACAGCTGGGTGGCAGAAATAAACCCAGGCCCTAAGGAGTGAGGAGGCACTGAAAGTAGCTAGTCTTGATAAGTATAAATTCATCCTAGAAAGGTTTGAACTGGAGGGACCTCTAGAGTTTGTCTAGCTGTGATGACTGAAGTTCTGAAGGACTTTCCAAGAGAGTTGAACCCAACACTCAGTTCAATTGACTTCTGGGATCATTTCCTTTCTATGACCCCTTTACTCAAGATATTTATTTATAGGAGGAAGAAAGAAGAGAGTAAAGGACAAGGACAAAAATATCTTGAATACATTTGTAAGATCAGGAAAAGTTGGTGGGAGAAGAGAAGCAGAAATTGCATGAGTGTTTATGTATATCCCTAAGGGAAAGCTTTGATTTCACAGGAAATCAGAAAAAAGTAGGAAAATAGAAGAACCATAGCTTCAAGTGAAGTTCCACTGGCCACAAATGCAAAGCAGACAGGCAAGATAAAGTCCTTATTTCAGCGCCAGCACTCAACTTAAACCAGCTAGGGTTCTAAAGCGTATTTGCATTTCAGTCAGCTGGAAATTCAAAGTAAGTATTTCATTGAAACAAAAGCATAACAGGTATTTAATGCATCAAGGCCTTAAACCCACCAAAAATGTCCCAAGTACACAACTGCCTAACTCCCCTCAAACAAACAAACAAACAAACAGTCAATTTGTTAAATTGCAACACATGTTGGCTACATACTAGAAAGAAAGTAATTTCATCATTAATACCGAAACCTGAATGTACATTAGGCTTTCCTGAGGCAGTTGCTGAAAGATATTTCCAGGGCCTTTCTCACAGGCAATCTCATTTAGGTGGTCCTTCAATCAGATTTAGGAAAATCCAGCACTATGATTTTCTGGTTTTGTTTTTGAAGACAATGCAAATGAATCTCTGAGTGTTTTAGGTAGTTAAGAAAATGAAATAGACCATTTCTTATAGTATAAAGGAAAACATTTGTGGGCAGAAGAACTAAAGGAGCAGGTTGGCCCAGTTTAGGGCAGTACCCCTAGGATCCTCCTCCTGCTATACTTTAATACTTAACACACACCTTCATTTCCCATTCATGGGTGAGGACACAGACACTGGAATCACATACTTAAGGGAAAGGGAGATGGTGAATTCATTCATTTATTAAAGGCTTTTCATGTGGATTTTTCTAAACCCACTGCCTAACTAAACTTCTACTTAAAAAGCTTCTACAGAGGATTCATGTTAGAAACATTATTTTATTCAAAACTGATGATAGATTAGCCCATTACCTATACATGATTATTCAGTGGAATCAATTACTAAATTATACAAATATGCAATCCTATAGCACATTATATCTAACCAGTACTGATGTTCCACTCTTGTGCGTTAAGACAGCCAGGTCAGTTTTTCAGGGCTGGCATCTGATCTGATTTTGTAATGGAAAACTCTGATTTGTTGGACATCCATATCTGATCTGATCTGATTTGTTGGACATCCATACCACGCTCGGTATTAATATTTTGGTTCTAACTCCTGCACATACTTCTATACTTGGTAGTCATTATACAGCATTTCATTTGTATATATGTTTTACCTCGCCTAGAATTTTGTAAGTTCTTGTAGGGTAGGGTGGAAGGGTTTCTTAAGCAAATTTGTATTGTGTACAGTACTGGCCCAGAGGAGGTAAGTCAAGGTATAAATATCCATAGTATTCATCAACGAATAAAGAAATTATCATAGCTATACTGGGAAGTAAGAAGGCCCAGTTTTCTGAGTTTCAATTTTAACTTAGAAGCATAATAAGGTATATTTATCTGTAAATAACTCACATGACAAGGTCAACCTCTCAACTTTCTGTTGTCTAACTGTATTCTACTTATGTTTCTGCCCTTTACTGAGAGGCTGTATTTGATCTTCTCAAAAGATTTTCTTTACTGAGATTTGATTCTCAAAAACTTGAGGAATGTGTTTTCATTAAGGTCAGTTGTACCTTTTTTTAAAAAAAACTTTGCAAATTAGTCACATTTTATTCATTTGAACTATAATCATTCATACCTAAAATGAAAAAAACAGTATACAGTTTATGTGTGTATATGCACACACTATATATATACTACTATATAGAGTATAGAAGATAGTATAGTCATTATCATACTGGGCATTCTAAGTGTTTCTCTTTATTGGCTTCAGTGTCTTTCTCAAGTAGTCCATCTGACTTATTTCCTGATAAGTAGCAGGCATCTTCCTCTTTCCCACTACATTTTGTTAAACTAATAAATAATGACATATTCCTGAAAAGGGAAATGGAAAAGGTAAAAATAAAAATAAATAAATAATGACATACCAAGAATAAAATATTAGAAACTGAAAAACTGGGGCCTGTATAACTCACACAAAGGCCATCCATCTTTGTCTTCATGGATGTATGGATTAATGGGTTATGGAGGGAGTGAGTTATTTACCAGGAGAGTGGGTCTGTTATAAAAGCCAGTCTGGCCAGCTCTCATGAGCCCCATCAGCATGTGATGCCCTGTATCACCTCAGGACTTTGCAGAGTCCCACCAGGAAGAAGGCCCTCACCAGGTGTGGCCCCTTGGCCTTGGACTTCCAGGCTCCAGAACTGTAAGACATAATTTTTTTCTTCTAAATTACCCATTCTTTAGTATTCTCTTATAGCAACATAAAAATTAAGACACCTAGTCTCAATCTTAATCTAAGATAAATTCTAGAAAAAAACCAAAATAAGAAATATAATTCCAGGTGCAGTGGCTCATGCCTTTAATCCTAGCAATTTGGAAGGCCAAGGCAGAAGGATTGCTTGAGGTCCGAAGTTTGAAATCAGCCAGGACAACACAGGGAGATCTCATCTCTAAAAAAGTTTTTCAAAAATTAGCTGAGCATAATGGCACACACCTGTTGTCCCAGCTACTCAGGAGACTGAGGCAAGAGGATCACTGAAGCCCAGTAGTTCAAGATTACAGTGAGCAATGATTGTGCTAGTGCACTGCAGACTAGGCAACAGAACAAGACCCTATCTCTCCAAAAAAAAAATGAATGAATAAGCGAGCAAAAGAGCAATATAAAGAATAAATCTTATCTTGAGAGGAAATGAAACAGGACAATGTAATGAAGAATTTCTTGCTATTAAGTTTGACAACAGAGAACCAAATTTATTGCTTGGTATATATTTACTTTTCATCAGAAAATGTGTTGGAATACAAAAAGGTTTTACTGGTTGTGACCTATGTTGTTTAATAACAATAGTGACAAGCCCTCTCTAGGCTGGAGTGGACAAGCTGCAAAATTTAATTGGAAAAAAAAATAGTCATATGATAATTAAATAAGGGAAATGGATTGTTCTTGAGTAGATCTGACAGACTGTAATTCAGCACAGCAGGGATTCTGAACCACAGCATCTCTAAAGGGATGCTTGATGGAAGGTGTGACTCTTCTCAGATAACCGTCTTGCTTGGTTAAAGATTTCCTCTCTCACTGGAATTATACACAAATGTTAGGGACTCCCTCTTGATAAACCCAAAGGCTTCTCCTAAGTTTTTACCCTGATCTGCCTGCAGTCCCTCATTGTTGACCTCTCCTTCCTTCCCACAGCCCTGACCTTGGCTTCCAGAGTATAGCATTCATCTCACTCGCCTCAAGCCTTTCCATTATTCAGCTCTTGCTTGTTTTGTTTAGCTGGTTCTTTTCTTCATACCCCTGCACTGGAGGATTTCTCCCCTCAATCCTTGGGGCTCTCTTTTCTTTCCATCTGCTTGCTTCTAAAACAACGGTAATGACTCCCAAGTCTATACTCTGAACCCCAACCTTTCATACATGCCAGAGTCTATTATTTTCAACTGCCAATAAACATTGTAATTCGGATATTCCCCCAACACAGGAAGCCTAACTAATTCCAAAAGGAAAGCATCTTGCTCAGCTTCTATCTTCAACCAACAAGCTTGTTTATCCATCGCCTTCACAGGTATTAATGGCTTTTCTTTTGATTCAAACCACTGGAATCATCTTTGACTGTGCTCTTTTACCTCCAACCTGTGAGCTGTTACAAATTCCCCTGACTTTTTCAAATGAAAATGTTCCGCACAATTCTCACTGCTAACAACCAGAACTTCAGCTGACATGTGTATTACTATAACTGGGCCTGGATAATTCTTGCCTCTACTCGTATATCCCTTAAATCTGTGCTTAGGGTTAATCTTATTAAGAGAAAAAATCGTCCTAAAATACCACTTTTCATCACCTTTTCCCCTTTCCCTACTCTAAATCACATCAAGTCCCAAGTTCTCATTATCGGACTCTACTCTTCTCATCCATTATCTGACTCCACTCTTCTCATTCAACACTCCCTACTGCCCTTTCATGTAAAAATCTGTTTCCCTTCAGTAAGTTGTTTCTCACCTGCCCCCATCCCTCCCTCCCAATCTCAGAAGTCATCAACTCTTTGCTTTTGTTTCCATCATATTTTTTTATGTTAACAGCAACAGGGATTATTAAGTCAGGGAACACCTGTTAAAAGACTACTAGCCTGGTTGTAGTACAAAAGGATTTGCAAAGAGGAAAAGCAGGAGCCAAAACTGGACAGTTAGATTGGGGCCAAGAAGGTCCCTAAGAGCAAGTGCATCACAGTCTTTTCTCTTAGACAGTTAGCTCTCAGGCAAAAACATGAAACAATCATGAAATTATTATAAAGCCCAGACAAGCAAAACAAAATATGGAGGTCTCCCCTGTGACCACCATGTATGAGATTTGTAAGAACAAACACTTCCTGCCATGGGAACTTTGCCACTGTGTGCCTCAGATGAAAGCAGTTCCTCTGCTTTCGTACATTAACCAAGAGGTTCAAAAGCAAGGTGGCAACAGGAACGAACTCAGCTAAGCTACTTCTCTGACAAAGGTTGGACAGACTTTTCTCAGTTGCCCAAATCAGCCTGTGCCAAACTGGGATCCTCATTATCGAGTCTTTTGCAATAAGAAAGCTGTCTTGATTAAAGTTTTAAAAATCAGTTGTTCTGAAAAGAATATAATTTTCATAATGAGTTATTAGAAGCTTCTAAATCTGTGAAATGGGTCAAAAATGCATAAGGAAGAGGCAGAATCACAGGTGACAATCAGCCTTCTCATCCAGCCCCAGTAGTCATTGGAGTATTGCTCAAAGTCGAAGAGGTGTTAACAGATCCTGTGAGGAGATTGCAGAGTTTTCTTGAAACAAAGGGAGCTGACCCAGCATACCACAAGCAGTACAACTAGGCACATCCCCTGAAACCAACTATTGTCTCTACTTCTTGAGGCAAGGGAGTACAGCAAATTACAACCCAAGTTATCCAAGAGAATAACAATAACGCCCACTAACTGAAGGTTCTGGATCATGTGTACTGTGCTAGGTGTTCCACTGACATTATCACATTCAATCTTGCTAGCAGCCCTATCAGAGAAATACCATTATCCTTATTTTACAGATAAGGAAACTGAAGCTCAGAGAAGTTAAGGAACTTGCTCCAGATCACATAGCTATTAAGCCATAGAGGAAGTGTTCAAAGTTCAAGGTTCCAGTCTATGCTTGTCATGATAGCACACAGCTTCCCAGTGTGGAGGGCAGTAAGAAGAACAAGATGGTGAAATGAATTTGGTCAGTCAATCAACATTTATAAACACCACCGTAAGCCCTATGCTGGGGATTCAAAAATGGACAGGACCTACTTTGTACCCACTAGGATGGCTATAACTAAAAAGTCAGACGATAACAAATTTTGGTAAAGATGTGGAAAAACTGGAACATTCACATATTGATGGTGGGATTGTAAAGTGGAACCGCCACTATAAAAACAATCTAGCAGTTCTTCAGAAAGTTGAACACAGAGTTACCATATGACCTAGCAATTCTATTCCTAGATATGTATCCAATAGAACTGAAAACATAAGCCCACGGAAAAACTTCAAAAACTATGAAGAAAAACTTCATAGTAGCATTATTCATGATAGTCAGAAAGTGAAAATAATCCAAATGTCCATTAAGTGATGAGCCAACAAATACATGTGGTATACATACAATGACATATTATTCAGTAATAAAAAGCAATGAAGTACTGATTCACGCTAAAGCACAAATGAATCTTGAAAACATTATGCTAAGTAAGAGAGTCACAAAATATTACACATACTTTTATTTATACACAACATCCAGAACAGGTAAATCCATAGAGACGGAAAGTGGACTGGTAGTTGCCTAGGTCTGGAGATTGGGATTGAGGGGGCAGTGGGAAGTGAGTGTCAGTGGGTGTTGAGTTTCTTTCTGGGGGTGATAAAATGTTCTAAAGTTGATTGTTATAGCTGCACAACTCTGTGAACATACTAAAACTCACTAAAGTGTACCCCTTAAACGACTGGATTGTATAGTATGTGAATTATATCCCAATAAAGCTGTTTTTCAAAAAATGGGCTAGGCTGGGCACAGTGGCTCACACCTATAATCCCAGCACTTTGGGAGGCTTAGATGGGTGGATCACTTGAGGTCAGGAGTTCAAGACCAGCCTGGCAAACATGGTGAAACCCCGTCTCTACTAAAAAATACAAAAAAATTAGCCATGCCTGGCGGTGGGCGCCCGTAATCCCAGCTACTTGGGAGGCTGAGGCATGAGAATCTCTTGAACCCGGGAGGTGGAGGTTGCAGTGAGCTGAGATCATGCCACTGCGCTCCAGCCTGGGTGACAGAGCAAGACTCACTGTCAAAAATAAATAGTAAAAATAAAAAATAAAAATAAATAAAAATTTTAAAATGGATTAGAGAATGTTTGCCTTCTTGGAGTTCACAGACAAGTACACAGTTAAACTGTACAGTATTTGCTCTACAATAGCAATAAGCCAAAGTGCTTTGGCGGCAAAGTGGGGATGGCGGGCAGAAGTCAAGAAAGCCTTCCTGGAGGAAGTCACCTCTGAGCACACCATTCAAAAGATAAGTAGGAGCTAAGCTAGTGAAAATCAATGTATTATCCTGCCACACCCCAAATATAACCCAGGACTACCTAATAAGAGAAGGTTAATACAATCTATCCTAGTAGTCTCTGATTATTTAATAATGATCAGACTGACCTTTAAAACAGATGGCTTATGGTTCACTTTATTGCTAATCTCCGAGACTACCATTTAGAAAAGTCTCAGAAAAGAATAAAGGTAGACTCAGGAATAGAAAGTTCAGGTCCTCGAGTAGGGAGAATCTCCAAATTCTAGGACAAAATCTAGAAGTGTTAAATCATCCACCTTTGCAGATTGCAGGTTAATAGAGAGTTGAAGGTCTTTGCATTAAGATGTGTTTCAATCCTATGGACTGGGAATAAAAGAGAGCCAGCCTGCTGATCATGATTAGGTAACACTCTTCACAGAAACAAGAAATAATTTAAGATTTATGTGGTAAATAGCTTTAGCAGGTTGCGACAGTTCTGTTAAAATTAGTGAAGGTGATATAAAATTGAATGCAAACTGTAAGGCAGTTTCCTCAAAGTCTCCAAAACAGAGTTGATAGAGTACCTGCTACGGTTTTTCAGCACTGTCTAGAAGGGTGTTGTGAATGAAGGTTTGAAAAGACAGAATCATCTCTAGAGAGAACAGGATTGATCAAACTCTTTTTGCTCGAATTTTACCAAACAACCTTCTCATTTAGAACTGGATCTCATGAGCAGAATTACCCACGTACACATGTGCTCAATCTTGGCTTTGTCTATGTATATGATCAATTTTACATGTATGCCTTGGAATTCAAGTTTATGAACCAGTTTCTTGGGTGTGGCCAGCCTTGCATTAGCTCACCAGACCCTAACAATATACTTCTCCCACCAAACATATGAAATGACTTATGCTTTCAAGTATCCAAATTGGCCAGTATGAGTGCTGTTCGAGGAGACTCCAGACAGGTACAGCTTTCAAGAGAAGTGAGCAAAATCATCTAGAAGATCTTACCTTGCTATAGTGATAATTGTGAATGGTAAGCAGAAAATATAGGGCTGGGGACTCACCTCTACCCATCCCTGTTTACTGCTCCTAAATCCCTGTCCCATGAAAAACATCACATGAACTACATTGCAACTAATTGCCAGGAAACTAAAAGAGGACCTTAACAAAGCATATGAGCTCATAGCCTTAAATTCAAAGCATATACTGTAGAATTTTAAGAGGTGACATTTCAACATATGCTACCAAGCTAATACATAATGAACTGAAATAAAAACTACTATTATACAATAATTAGCCCACATGACTTTCCTTAACAAATGTAATTTTAATTGGATTAAGGAATTTGTAGCATGTTTTCCCTCCAAATAACCCACATGAAAATATTTGTCATTCTTTAAATGTTTTTGTTCACTCCCTCCTATATGGGAACATAAAACTATGAAAAATGCTAGCAAGAATCATACAGCTGGGAAAGAACTTTAGAATTACCTAAATGTAAATAACCTAAATATATACTAAATCTACCACTTAAATTCTGATAATGAAATAAGCAGATGAGTATTTAATTTTCTTTAGCATCACTCAGAGTGAAATCAGAAAAACCTTGCAGAAGTTATCTACCTTTGCTTAGCCCTTTCATTAAAAAGTAGGAACTAAAAATGAACATCACATTGTAAATCTCAAATATACACAATACTAATACATATATATAGGAGACAGAGTCTTATTCTGTTACCCAGGCTAGAATGCAATGGCATGATCTCAGCTCACTGCAACCTCTACCTCCCAGGTTCAAGCAGTTTTTCTGCCTCAGCTTCCCAAATAGCTGGGATTACAGGTGTGCACCACCATGCCTGGCTAATTTTTGTATTTTCTTTTTTAGTAGAGATGGGGTTACACCATGTTGGCCAGACAGGTCTCAAACTCCTGGCCTCAAATGATCCACCCACCTTGGCCTCCCAAAGTGCTGGGATTAAAGGTGGGAGCCACTGTGCCCAGCCCACAATAAAATTTATTTTTAAAATAAAATAAAAATGGTTAAAGTCTTTAGGTTTGCTAAAGCCAAGATGGAACAGTGGAGTTATGTTGAAGCTCACAAGTTATGGTGGTTTTATCTGAGGTCAATGGAGGGAAAACACATCTCAGGCAGATCTGAGGTATGTCCTGGAATGGTGTAGGATAACACCAGTCATCAAAAGACCACAACCTGAGCCTGAGCTCTGCCAACTTGCTCTGTGACCGTAGATCAGAGCAATTTTAATCTTTGAGTCTCTATAACCCACAAAATAGTGATAATATATGTCACTTAGAAGAGTTTTGGGAGGGGCCAGTTGTGGTGGCTCACGCCAGAAATCCCAGCACTTTGGGAGGCCAAGATAGGCTGATCACTTGAGGTCAGGGGTTCGAGACCAGCCTAGCCAACATGGTGACTCTCAGTCTCTACTAAAAATACAAAAATTAGCAGGGCATGGTGGCAGGCCCCTGTAGTCCCAGCTACTCAGGAGGCTGAGGCAAGAGAATCACTTGAACCCAGGAGGCAGAGGTTGCAGTGAGCCGAGATCATGTCACTGCATTCCAGTCTGAACAATAGAGAGAGACTCTGTCTCATAAAAAAGAAAGAAAGAAAGAAAGAAAGAAAGAAAGAAAGAAAGAAATAGTATTGGGAGGATTAATTGGTTAACCTTAGGCCACTACATAGTCTAAAGATTTTACCTGAATAGATTGGGATCAATAAGGCAAGGTGAACCACTAGAGGGCAAAGAATAAATGTTATTTACCTATACCCCAGCACAACCAACAACGCCACAAAGTCAGTTCTAGACAAATAGGCCAAATTACAGCATGAGAAGATTTTGAAACAAAGTCAGCACTGGTTATTTCAACATGTGGCCCTTGGAAAAATGTACAATGATAATGCCATGGCAGCTTCTCTTCCAGTAGATACGTAAAATATTTAAGAAATTAAGGCTGGGCTCAGTGGCTTATGCCTGTAATCCCAGCACTTTGGGAAGCCGAGGTGGGTGGATCATGAGGTCAGGAGATCGAGACCATCCTGGCCAACATGGTAGACACAGGAATTAGTTCATGGTAGATACACATGCATTTTAAATTTTTGGGAAAAATACAGATTATTCAACAAATTATGTGAAGATCAATAGGTAGCCAATTGGAAAAAAACTGAAAGCCATATTTCATCTTATATTAAAACAAATTTCAGAGAAATTTTAAAAAACTCAACACTTCTCAGTAGAGAAATGAAAAAAAGATATAAAAAACAGAGGGTTTAGAGAAAAGGAAATACAAATAACTCTAAAATATATTCAAAAAGATGCCCAACGTTAACAATGTGACAAGTGCAAATTTAAATTAGAGTGAAATATTTTACTTATCAGATTGGCCAAGACCATAAAGTCTGATATGATAACACACTTTTTGGCTAAGGTGTGGAGAAACAGGCACTCTCATACATTGCTGATGGGAATGTGAACTGGTACAATCTCTATGGGAGTGATTTGGCAATTAGTACAAAAAAAATGGTGTGTGTGTGTGTGTGTGTGTGTGTGTGTATGGAATATATATATCTCTCTAAATAACCTAAATATACACTAAATCTACCACTTAAATTCCGATAATGAAATAAGCAGATGAGTATTTAATTTTCCTTCAGCATCACTGAGAGCAAAATCAGAAAAACCTTGCAGAAGTTATCTACCTTTGCTTGCTTTGTATATATATATATATGGTATATGTGTGTGTGTGTGTGTATATATGTGTGTGTGTGTGTGTGTGTCTATATACACACATATCATATATATACACACCACATATATACCATATATATACACACCATATATATGCACACTATATACACACACACACACACACACACACACACACACTTATACCTGCATGAAAGATACACACAGGAGATTTTTTTATTGTAGCAATCTTTTAATAGCAAAAGAACTAGAAATAATCCAAATGTCCACCAATATGAGACTTGTTAAAAAAAACAGTATATTTGAACAATGGAATACTATGCCATAAAAAAAGAATAAAGTTATAAAAAGGGCCAGCCATGGTAGCTCACATCTGTAATTCCAGCACTTTGGGAGGCTGAGGTAGGTGGATCGCTTCAGGTCAGGAGTTTGAGACCAGCCTGCCCAACATGGTGAAACTCTGTCTCCACTAAAAATACAAAAATTAGCTGGGTTTGGTGACGGGAACCTGTAATCCCAGCTATTCCAGAGGCTGAGGCAGTAGAATCTCTTGAACCCAGGAGACGGAGGTTGCAGTGAGCCAAGATCACACCACTGTGCTGCAGCCTGGGCACAGGGTGAGACTCCGTCTCAAAAATAAAAATTAAAAAAAGCTATTAAAATAAAGGTAGCTTTACCTATGCTGCTATGGAATAATCAGTAAAATATGTAATTAATGCCAGCCACAAGACAAATACTTCCTTGTATGTGCACAGAAGATCTCTGGAAAGAGTAATAACCAACTGTAACACTGGTTACTTGAATTAAGTTAAAAATTAAACAACGATAAGATACATGTAGTAATGGCTCCTAAATTTTATGGCCACACATCGAAGGAAGTGAACCACACAGTAATTATAATAATTACTCACATTTACTGAGAACTTGGTATAGGGCTTGAAGCTATAGCATACTAAAAACAGGTAATTCACTATGCAGAGAAGAAAACATGAACACAAGACAAACTTATCACCAGACAGCATGGATTTAAGAAAACTTGATACAGACCTCAATATACCAAAAATAAACTGACAGAAATCAGGTGTTATCTTTGTATCTCACTTTCTTCCTCATTTTCCAACCTAGCGTAGACTCTTTTAAAAAAAAAAAAGCAGCTACTCAAATGTTTATGAATTAATTAATGAATGACTAGTTGAATAGATGGGGTAGATGGATAGACAGATGGATGAGAGGGACAATGTACTGATGGTTAGAAGAAAGAGTGGAAGTTGACAGGTCATGATCTATCTCTGTTCCCATTCCCTTCTGACACTGCACAAATCCAGTCTCCTTTTGCTTCTCTGTACAAATGACAGGTGCTAGAATGCACAAGTGTTTGAGAACCAAGATCATAATGCCTACATGACTTAGATAATTACTATTGTAGTAGACAAAATGATGCTCTCCCCTCCACCCCTAATATGTCCATGACCTAATCCCCAGATTGTGTGACTATGTTATGTGGCAAAAGAGTTTCTACAGATGTAATTAAAGTTACAGGCCTTAAAATAGAGAAATTACCCTGGATTATCATGGAGGGCTCAATGTAATCAAATG
This sequence comes from Cacajao melanocephalus, assembly GCA_963573385.1. Classification (NCBI taxonomy): domain Eukaryota; kingdom Metazoa; phylum Chordata; class Mammalia; order Primates; family Pitheciidae; genus Cacajao; species Cacajao melanocephalus. Next base: position 7,068 of record CAUYLG010079155.1, on the reverse strand, counting down.
CATCCTTAAAAGTAGAGACTGTCTCTGCTGAAAAGAGGAGGATTTGAAGCATGAATATTCAATGCAACTTAGCTGGCTCTGGGATGGAGTGGCCCACATTCAAGGACTGGGGAGAGGTTCCTAGGAGCTAAGAGTGGCCTCTGACAGCCACCCAGGAAACAGGGACCTCAGTCCTACAGCCACAAAAAAACTAAATCCTGTCAACAACCAGAATGAGCTTGGATGTGGATTTCAAGCTCCCACTGGAGCTCCAAATGGAGCCTCCTAATAAGAGCCCAATTGACCAACACCTTAATTGGGCCTTGTGAAACATAAGAGCAGAAAAACCAGCTATACCAACCTGGAATTCTGACCTACAGAACTATGAGGTAATACATTTGTGTTATTTCAATGAACTTAAACAGTTGTGATGGCTTGTTATGGCAGCAATAGAAAACTAATACATTATCTTTCGGCTTAGTTTAAGAACCATTTGTTAAGCCTGTTCCACATTCCATGCCCTGTGCTCAGTGTCTAGGATAGAAAAATTGGTACACATTCTCAAGGAGCTCATAAGTACTTCAGTCTGCTGGACAATTCTATGCAAGAAGTTAGCACAAAGCGCTACAGGAGCACAGAGAGGCACCTAACTGGTATGACATCTTTAGACTCCTGACATCTCACTTCAACACCCTCCCCTTCTATTATGCATTCCCTCAATGAGTTGGACCATGAACCTTATCATAAGTCTGAAACTGTGAACCATTCTTAAACTCCACTGACCCCTTAAGACCTGTGGTGTATACCACCTTAATAATATTTCTCCTAAAAGTCCCTTTCTCTTTTCTTCAACACCACTTCCTCCCCTCAACCCCTGACTGCTATTTCCTGACTTTTATCATCTCTTGGCCACACACAGAAGGAAGTAAACTAATAAATTTGTCTACTGATAAGTCTGTCTTGTACTGCTGTTTTCTCTGCTTAGTGAATTATCTGTTTTTAGTATGCTGTAGCTTTAAGACCTGTACCAAGTTCTCAGTAAATTTGAATAATAATTATAATTACTGCCTAGTTCACTTCCTTCTTTGTGTGGCCAAGATTACTAAAAATCACCTTTCAACTAACTTTCCTGAATGAACAGCCATCCATTGTACACAAGGCCACCAGAGTCATCTTCCTAAGGATTAAAGCAATCACACCATGCTCTACTTCAAAATCCTTCAAAGACCACCTACAGTTACTAAGAAGTCTAACTCTTTGGTGACCCTTAGCACCCTTCTAATCTCTAGTAGGGGAAAAACTGTCCCTGATGGACTTCTAACCCCAATGCTTAGGCAGGAGCTGGCACATGGTTGTTTCCCGAAAAGTATTCGCTGAATAAATGATCTCAACCCCATGTGACTCTCTGGCTTCATCTCTTGCCTTACAGCAACCCTTTTCTCCTATGCCCCTCTATCCTCCAACTCAGCAGGCCCAAGTGCTCCTCCTTCCCCCTCTATCTACGCTCCACTTTCTCCTCATGCCTAAAAGTCCTTGTTCGGCTGACTGGGAAGCGTGGCTCACTTTCTACAATTCTGCCTTCCTCTAACAGGCTTTCTGTTCCTCTTACAGCTAAACCATCCAGGCAAACTGTCCAGTCTCTTCTGAGCCCCTGATATAAGCTGTCCCCTCTTCTACCATGGCACCTATAGCAAACACTCTAGTGTAGTGGTCTGTGACTGGTGCTGACATACAAATGGCTTGTTACTAGATTGGTACCAGCTAAGTCTAGAAATCAAGTGTAAGCATTTAGAAATGTTTATAGAAATTTGACATTGCTGTGACATTCAAATATGTGATGCTTGTCGAACAAGGCACAGACCAGTTCAAGTGTTGTTGAATTTCTGAGGTGAGTCACATGTGGTGCAACCTGCATATTCGTCATGTGCAATAGGACCATTTACTGATCCACAACAGGGAAAAAAAGAAACAAATTAAAAACCCAGTTGGTCCATCATCACGGATAGTCTGAGAAACACTTCTCTAATGCCCTCAGGTGTGTTCTTACCTTCCTCCTTTCGGGAATGTGGTTTGCTGCCTGGGACAATGCAAGTGTCTAATAAATATCAGTGAATAAATAAATGAAGGCTCCGTGAAAGATGTGACACTGAGCTATTTCTTGGTGAACAGTAGGAATTGGGTACCCTGGGGTGGTAGGATGGGCAAATGCACTGAGAAAAGAGTGCAAGTGAGGAAGAGTGTCAAAGACACTGCATAGGCAATAGGAAGCATTGAAAAGGAAATATTATTCAGAAGCTCAGTATGTTAAAGAGCCGAACCACACAGGTCACCAGAGTGCTACCACACTGACAACTCCAAGCCTGTACCAGAAGCAGCCTCTCAGTGCAAGCTGAGAGGTATAACAGAGCGGAGCAGCCAGAGCCTGTGGCTTGAAAATGAGATAGTAGAGTTAATTATATCTTCTTGGCATAGTTCTAGGTGATAAGGCCCAGAGACTGGTCATGAAAGCAGGTGGTTACAGTGCTGTAAAGGTTATCACAGTTCACAGTTGAGTCAGACAAGGAACTTTAAGGCCGCTCACAAGTTGGCATCTCAAGGGACTTGAAAGTCTCCCAGAGCAACAGCAGGAGTGAGGACGGAGAAACATCAAAGTCCCCAAGGCATGTGGGATTGAAGCCTAGAACAACAGTCAAAGAGGATTAAGAAGGGCAGAGGGAAAAAAAGCCCAAGAGTGAGATGTTCAAAAAAGGAGAGTTTTGTTTCATTTTCCTATGGAAGTGAAAAAGTAACAGATTCAAATGCGGCAATGGATAGATAGGGGAATCCTAGCCAGTCCGCCCAGATCTTTGAATATGGAAGAAAGTCTCCATTTCTCTCTACACCAAATTAATGGACAAATGCTGAAATGCTGACAACTCTAGCTTATAAATATATTCTAGAATCCAACTACTTTACTTTGATGGTGGCCCAACCCAGTGTTCTGTCTTATCTGTATTATTGCAGTAGCTTCTTAGCTGGTCTCCTTGACTTCATCTTTGTCCCTCTTTAATGTCTTCCTCACATTAAAAACAACAAAACAAAAACCCAAGGCATGCCCCTTCTCTGTTTAAAATGCACCAATATCTTCCCACCTCACTCACAGTATAAGTCAAAGTTCTTATAATAGGTTCTACAGCCTTACATGATCTGGCCCCTGACTATTCTCTGACTCTGATCTTTTCATTCTTCTCACTTTTTTTTTTTTGTGTGTGAGACAGGGTCTCACTCTGTCGCCCAGGCTGGAGTGCAGTGATGTGATCTCAGTTCACTGCAACTTCTGCATCCTGGGTTCAAGTGATTCTCCTGCCTCAGCCTCCCAAGTAGCTGGGATCACAGGCATGCACCACCAAGCCCAGCTAATTTTTGTATTTTTAGTAAAGATGGGGTTTCACCATGTGGGCCAGGCTGGTCTCAAACTCCTGACCTCAGGTGACCCATCTGCCTCAGCCTCCCAAAATGCTGGGATTACAGGCGTCAGTCACCATGCCTGGCTTCACTTCTCTTACTTAGCTTAGCTTCAGCCACATTGATCACACCTTGAACACACCAAGAATGCTCTGCCTCAAGGCATTTGAAACCACTGTCCCCACAACATGTAGTTCTTTTCCTCCAGATATCTGCCACGGCTCACACCTTCACGTTCCGCAGATCCCTGCTAAAATGTCATCTTCATCACCCCACCAACATGCATTTCCCTTACCTTGCTTTATTTTTCTCCATTGTACTTTTCACTATCATATATATATTTATACCTATTTCACCAATATTCTAAATTTACTTGTTTATGGTCTGACCCTCTTTGCCCCCAAGAATGCTCTATAATATAAGCTACTTGAGGGCAGGGATCTTCTTCTGTTTTGTGCACTACTGCCTCTCTGGCATCTGAAACAGTGCTTGGCATGTAAAAGACACTGAAATATTTGTTGAATGAATGGATGGATGAACCTTCTCCTATGTGCCTGAGGTTGAGGGAAAGAGCTGTGATTCACTTATGTCTGGAAAATGATGAGACTGGGGATATAAGGGAGCTGCAACACAATGGAACACCAGTCTCAAAGAATAAAGGATAGAGCTGAAAGTATGGTTAATAGTAAAAGGGGCCAACAGAAAGGCTGTAATACCCAGTAAAGGGTTTCTCTTTTAGTCAGTAACCAAAAATTACAAGAATGAGAGGAAGGGTGGGAATCAGCCTTAAATACTTTGCCTTGAGACAAGAATTGGCAGTCATAGGTTCAGTCCAAGTGGGGACAGGAATAGAGCATGGAGCCCCCATCAGGTGTGGGAATGACCAGCAGTGGATGGGCAGGGCATGTGGACTGATGAATCCTATAGAGAGCAAAAAGCATAATGGTCTTTCCTAACGCAAATCTGAACATAGGGGAAGTATTACAGTACACATACACCAAATAGTACATACCTATAAAATGTACAGGTCAGCCCAGAAAGGGAAGAAAAATAAATGGTACTCAAGGAGAGGGGTGGTTAAGAAAACATAAAGTAAGATCAAATTAATTAATCCTGTTTTCTCTTTATGAGTACAGTTTATTTATCCAGCCTTATATAGTAATGTAGTGTTTCATAAAAGTATTTTAGGCTGGGCATGGTGGCTCATACCTGTAATCCCAGCACACTAGGAGGCCAAGGCAGGTGGATCACGAGGTCAGGAGTTCAAGACCAGTCTCACCAAGATGGTGAAACCTGGTCTCTATTAAAAATGCAAAAATTAGCCAAGTGTGGTAGTGGGTGCCTGTAATCCCAGCTACCTGGGAGGCTGAGGGAGGGAACTGCTTGAACCCAGGAGGTAGAGGTTGTAGTGAGCAGAGGTCATACCATTGCACTCCAGCCTGGGCAACAGAGTGAGACTCCATGTCAAAAAAAGGGGAAAAAAAAGTATTTTAGATAACTGAAATGCTTATCTCTAGGTGTAATCAAAGATACACCTGCCCAGATACACCTGTATCTGTGATTCTGATTTTTTAAACTGTAAAACATTTATTTTTTTAAGCTTTCAATCATCCTTATAACTGAACTTTTCAGGATGATTCACAAATACTGTTAAGAACAACAGTATCATAGCAGTGTCCTCTGGGAATACCCCTGTTTATGGCTATGGATCTTTGACCTGCACTAAAAGTTCCAAATTGCAAGGCATTCCTAATGCCAGTGTCTGTTTTTTAATAAATTTCCTGTCGCCTCCCTATCAGTTTGTTAGCCCTTCTTACTGTTTGTTACTAGCATTCCTGTTTCTACAAAATCTGGCTCATTCTAGTTTGTGGGCCCTAATATGCTATGAGATGGGAAATGAGAAAACCAAAGATTTTAGAATGTTTAAAATAGTGCTAAATGGATGCAGATTAAAAACCAGAGGGTTTCCCTCTGGGTGGAGCACAGATGTGCTCAAAAGACATTGTTTTCTCTGCTTGGGGATAATTTCTTTGCTTACTCATTTCCGGAAATATTTGGGTACTGAAACTTCATGATAAATGGCCTCTGGGTTAGCAGACTATACCTGTATCCATACCACTTTCTTCAGTACAGTTAGACTAAAACAATTGTTATTAAGGTGCCTCAATTCTCTTTAACAAATTAAACATGAACACAGATTTAGGATAACGGAGGATCTTCATTTATTCCATGTTTGCAAAAAAAAAAAAAAACTCCAATTGAGAACAAAATTTATAATTTGGAAGAAAACATTTTCCCAGAGAAAGTGTAGTTACACACCTAAGCTGGTAAACAAATAGATTTAATGCATAAGATGTGTAAAATACATTTCCAATACAGTACTACTAAAAATATCACTACTTAATTTTTAGGTTATGTAATTTTTATGTGAAGGAAAAGATGCCAGAAACAACTTAGAAAGACAAATTTTTCCTTCCAGTATCCATCTGGATAAGATATATATTGTTTAATTCAATATTACCTCAATGTAGGTTCCTCCAACTATGGTCCTTTCAAACAGCAGCTGAACATCAACAAACGAATTATAGATGACTACCCTATGAAAGCTGTCATGTCAAATATTTACAAATATCTTTCTAGGTAAATACAAAGATATTTTCTTTCTAGACAATTTTATACAAGATACTCAAATATTATGGGTTTTCTTCCTGGTTAGTTGGGAGTAGGAGAGAAATCCTAGTTACTCTGGCTGGCTTTATCTACTATAATGACATTTCATACACTTGATGTTAGAAATAGCCTAATAGTTTCTAAGCCTTTAAATGCCCCATCATGAAAGAATTGCCCAGAAGAGTGAAAAGTCTCAAATTCTACAAACAAGCATGTAATTTATTAACCTGCAATGATTAATAGGGAATAGAAATAAAGGAATTTCCATGATCACAATCAAAACATGTCCTTGACCTAGTTTCCCTAGGTGACCAATTTTGGAACCACAACCCACCTGAGTTACAGGCCCCAACCTTGGCCTCCTATCCTTCCTGCACACCCAGAGGCTCCACTTCTTCACCTTTCTTTCACTCTCTCTGCCCTTCTCACTCCTTTCCATCCACAGAGGCACACCCATCTAGGCTCTGTGCTGGACCATGTCCTCAACTTCCCCCATTTTACACCCCTAGTTCCCTCTAAACTAAGTGTGTTGAGGCAGCCATCTGAATCCCCAGCTTAAAGCACCTCTCACCAGGTCCTTTGTCTTTTCAGAACCCTCAAGTAATTTGTTAGTGAAGTCTGCAACCAAGCTGGAATTCCAGCTTATGGGCTTCATTACCCCTCATCCTCACCTCGCACTCTGATTCCTGGTGAACTAATCTTTCAGCCAAGTAAACTTTTTGTTGTTCCCTGCATTCTCTCTGTTACACCCTCATATGGAAAACATTATAATAGGAATAAATTATGCAGAGACTTTGAGGATTTAGCACTTTTAATTAAAAATTAACATATATCGGGAGAGATCCAAGATGGCCGATTAACAACAGCTCAGGATTGTAGCTCCCAGTGAAAGCACAGAGAGTGAGTGGATGCTCTTTCAGACGAGTTTTTGTTGCCCACAGACTGGGAGATTCCCGGCGGAGGAGCCACACGGGT